>ML682061.1:6399200-6409611 GCA_007922195.1 Podocnemis expansa | reverse complement strand
CAAACACCTACCTTCCCACTCCAGCTACTGTCCCACCCCAGCTACTGCCCCACAAACACCTACCTTCCCACTCCAGCTACTGCCCCACAAACACCTGCCACCCACCCTAGCTACTGCCCCCGCCCCAGTTACTGCCCTCAAAGTGCCTGCCCCATCTGACCCCTTCCCCATATCTTCCTCAGTCCCCATTCCCTAAGCTCCCTGCCCCCATGTCCCCACTCCAGCCCTCCTAACCCCCCATCCCCCATCTTCACTTCACCACCTTCAACCTCCCAACTCCCTCCACTCCTTCCCAGCCCCCTTCAGTCCCCTCATCGCCATTCTTCCACTCCACCCCCTTCAGCCCCCAACCCCTTCACACCTTCCCAGCCCTCCCCCCATGCCCTTTCCCCGCCAGAGCCTGACTCTCCCCAACCCCCACAGGCCCCTTACCCATGCTGCTTAGGAACAGGGCCAGTCAGGCCAGGAGAGGGAAGACGGCTGCAGTGCCAGCAAGAGGATGACGGGCCCAAGACTGGGCCTGGGCCCAGAAGGAATGGGTGGGGTTGCCACAGGCCCCAGGAAAGGAGGAGAGGAGTGGCCAGGCTCTCCGCCATCCGTAGCACCTTCCCTGAGCTGGCCCTGGTGTGAATGCACCACAATGCTGTGTTCTGGCACTTTCTTTGTATTTTTAGGGGGCCCTGGAACACAGCATTCTGGTGCATTCCCCTATTTTTAGGGGGCCCAGGAATGCTGCCTGCCTAAAAACAGGGGGCCCTGGAACACCTTTCTGGGGTGTTCCCCCTTACTTTAACCCCAGAATCTGAAGATGTGACTACATGCTTCTTAGCTCATGGCTGCTGTCTCATTTGGCTCTTACTGCTTAGCCCAGGAACAAGGCCTAAGCTCAGACAAAAAAAAAAAAAAGGCTTCAGACCTTAAAGTCATGCCTCACAGCTAGTCTGATCTCAGTTTGTATCATGGCCATTCTGATTTTAACCCTACATAATTATTTGTTTATAGTCATTCTTTGTGATTTGACGTAGTGACCATTTTTTGTAGGACTCTTTCTTTACTTTTAGATGACTGAAAATCTCCTGGTTAAGCCAGGGTGGTCTCTTGACATACTTCCTATCCTTTCTACACAGTGGAATAGTCTGCTCTTGTGCCCTTAATAATATCTCTTTGAAAAACTGACAGCTGTCTTCAGTTGTTTTTCCTCTTAGGCATGCTTCCCATGGGACCCTACCTACCAACTTCCTAAGTGTGCTAAAGACTGCCTTCTTGAAATTCACCGTCTTTATTTTGAGGTTCTCTCTCCTACTTTTCCTTAGAATCATCAACTCTACCAGTTCATGATCATTTTCACCTAAGTTACTTTCCACTTGCAAATTCTCAACCAAGTCCTCTCTGTTCATCAAAATCAAAATGAGAATGGCCTCTCCCCTAGTAGCTTTCTTCACCTTTTGAAATAAAAAATGGTCTCCAATAAATTCCAAGAACATGTTGGATAATCTGTTCTTTCCTGTTTCATTTTCCCCAAAATATCTGGGTATTTGAAGTCCTCAATCACCACAAAGTCCTGTGCTTTGGATGATTTTGTTAATTGTTGAAAAAAAGCTTCACCTACCTCTTCTTTCTGGTTAGGGGCCTGTAGCAGACCCCTACCATGACATCACCCTTGTTTTTCACTCCTTTTATTTCTACCCAGAGACTTTCAACGTTTCTCTCGCCTATTTCCATCTCAACCTCAATCCAAGTATATACATTTTTAATATACAAGGCAACACCACTTCTCTTTCTCTCTGCCTATCCTTCCTAAGCAAGCTGTATTCTGCTATATTAATATTCCACTCATGTATTATCCCACCAAATCTCTGTGATGTCAGCTATGTCATAGTTTTGTGTAGCTAGCAGCATTTTGAGCTCTTCCTGCTTATTTTCCATACTTGTCTCATTAGCATACAGCAGTGGTTACACTGGTGTGCAGTGAGAACTGTTCAAGTGTGCCGTGAAATTTTGTACAAAGACAATAAAATCAATGTAAAATAAACATTGTTAAACAATATTCTATCCAACCAAAATGACAACTCATAAAACTCAAGGAAATTAACCATCAAATGGAGGTGATGGGGGGAGGTGCCAGAGGATTGGAAAAAAGCAAATGTAGTGCCTATTTTCAAGAAAGGGAAAAAGGAGGATCCAGGGAATTACAGACCAGTAAGCCTCACCTCAATCCCTGGAAAAATTATGGAGCAGGTTCTCAAAGAAGCCATCCTAAAACACTTAAAGGAAAATAAAGTGATCAGGAACAGTCAGCACGGATTTACCAAGGGTAAATCATGCCTGACCAATCTCATTTCCTTCTATGATCAGATGACTGGTTTTCTGGACGCAAGAAGAACCGTTGATGTGATATACCTTGATTTTAGCAAGGCTTTTGATACAGTTTCCCACAGCATTCTCATTGGCAAATTAAGAAAGTATGGGTTGGATAGGTGGACTATAAGGTGGATAGAAAACTGGCTAGATCAACGGTTTCAGCGTGTAGGAATCAATGGTTCCATGTCTAGCTGGCAACCAGTCATGAGTGGTGTGCCCCAGGAGTCGGTCCTGGGGCCGGTTCTGTTCAACATTTTCATCAATGATCTGGATGATGGAATAGACCGCATTCTCAGTAAGTTTGCAGATGACACCAAGCTGGGGGGAACAGTAGACACGTTGGAGGGCAGGGATAGGATTCAGGGAGACCTAGATAAATTGGAGCTTTGGGCCAAACAAAATCTCATGAGGTTCAGCAAGGACAAGTGTAAAATCCTGCACGTGGGATGAAAAATCCCCATGCACTGCTACAGGCTGGGAAACATTCAGCTAAGTAGCAGCAGTGTAGAAAAGGAGCTGGGGGTAATGGTGGATGGGAAGCTAGATATGAGTCAGCAGTGTGCTCTGGCTGCCAAAAAGGCCAATGGCATACTGGGCTGCATCAAAAGAAGTATTACCAGCAGATCAAGGTATGTCATCATTCCCCTCGATTCTGCACTGGTGAGGCCACATCTAGAATACTGTGTTCAGTTTTGGGCTCCCCACTACAAGAAGGACAGGGACATGCTAGAGAGAGTTCAGAGGAGGGCAACCAAAATGATTAAAGGGCTGGAGCACAAGCCCTATGAGGACAGACTGAAAACATTAGGTTTATTTAGTCTGCAGAAGAGAAGATTGAGGGGGGATTTGATAGCAACCTTCAATTACTTGAAGGGATGCTCTAAGGACGATGGAGCTTGACTGTTCTCGGTAATAACACAGGACAGAACGAGGAGCAATGGTCTCAAGTTGCAGTTAGGGAGGTCAAGGCTGGATATTAGAAAAAACTTTTTTACTAGGCGAGTGGTGAAGCCTTGGAATGAGCTGCCAAGGGAGGTGGTGAAATCTCCATCTTTGGAGGTGTTTAAGGCCCAGCTGGACAAAACCATGACTGGGATGGTTTAGTGGGAGTGGTCCTGCCTCTGGCAGGGGGTTGGACTAGATGACCTATGAGGTCCCTTCCAAACCTATGGTTCTATGATTCTATGAAATTAAAAGTGAGGTATCAGTCTTTTGATTCTAAAACATGAACATTCTAAATGCAGGTGGTCAAAGGGCAAAATTGAGATGACGTGTTTCAAATTCAAAAGGGATAGCCGTGTTAGTCTAGTCCAGTAAAAAAACAACAAGGAGTTGTGTGGCACTTTAAGACTAACAGATTTATTTTTTGCATGAGCTTTTGTGGGAGAAGATCCCACTTCCTCAGATGCTCTTCTCCCACAAAAGCTCATGCAAAAAATAAATCTGTTAGTCTTAAAGTGCCACACAACTCCTTGATGTATTTCAAATCCACTGGAAAAAAACATTAATTCATATGATCCTTCTTTAGCTTGTTGTATGCACTATGCAAACCTCTCTAGTAAGATCGTAACCATACTAAATGTAAGTAAATGTGACATTTATCAGCCATCAATTCAGCTGAAAAAAGTGGGTGTTCCATGGAATTGTTTCTCATTGAAGTGTCATGTTACAGAGGTTGGGAACCACTGGCACACAGGCACTTAAGATACTGATTTGATTCCCTGCACCCCAGTTCTGACTAGTCTCTCTTTTATCCCTGCTGTTACACCTCGGTTCCTCCCAAGTTCTGACCCTTCTCCCAGATCTCCCTGGTTTTGACTTACCTGTAGGCTTTGGTCACCTTCCTCCTTCAAACCTAGTTTAAAGCCCTCCTCACTAGGTTAGTCAGTCTATGCCCAAATATGCTCTTCCCCTTCCTCAATAGGTGGACTCCATCCACAATGCACTAAGAATGCACTATCAATATCTATCTATCTATCTAATCTAAACAATATATCTATACACACATTAATAGAATGAGCTGCTTCAATAGAGCCATAATGTGGTACTCTTACTTATGTTGAGTGATTACATCATGGATACTTCTACTGAAATCAATGAACTATTTGTGAAGTAAGACACAACTCCATCTTCAAAGCATCTGATGAAGTGGGATTTTCTCCCACGAAAGCTCATGGAAAAAATAAACTTGTTAGTCCTTAAGTGCCACAGGACTCTTTGTCTGTTTGCTTTAGTGAACTAGACTAACATGGCTACCCCTTTGGATATCAACTCAATGAGAGTAAGTCTCTATCACAATGTGTCCCATGAGATTAAACAGAAAATAGTCAGATAATCTTAGATACTTTTCAAATTTTACTGTTCAGCTAACTGATGTCTCATATCTTCAAAATGAAAAGGAGAAATTCAAACATATTTCACACACACAAAGAAATCTCATTAGGACACATACTCATTAGGTACCATATATCAAAGTGCTCCTTTTACAATGTAAAAGAAACTCAGATCAAACTAATTCAGTGCATACACATGACACCTGAAAAATTACAAATAAAATCACACTACTTATAAATGTCAAGGAAAATATAACAGTCTAGGTTTCTATTTTTAAAAATGACTACTGATTTTTGATACCTCAGGTTTTTGGTGCCCAACCTCAGCCACCTTACAAGAGCCTGATTTTCAGAAAGGGATGAGCACCTACCTTTTGAACATCAGGCTTGTTCAAGGTATTTCAAGCTCTGGCTCAGCACCCAAAAGTGGAATTAGAAGTCACAAGTTGCTTTAGCTACTTGTGATGGTTTTGTCAAGTCATACTAGATTTCTGGCTAAAGGTCAAAGACATTCTAAATAGCATGAGAGGACTCCATATTTCATTTCCCCCAGCTATTTCCCCCTTTAGGATGCTATCCAAATACTATGATTAACTTTCATCAAAATCTTGGCAACCATCTTATTACGATAGTTAAAACTACAGTAGATCATACCTGAAATAGGAGAAACACCTACTATTGGTTAATGAAGGCATATTCTTAACATGGTCAAATTGTCTCTCAGCTTGAGAAACAACTATATGGACTGTATAAGTCCATGATCTCCTCTGAGTATGTAGCAAAGACGTTTCCCAATGCAAGAAGATCTAAATGCTATGGACAAAATTTTCAAAAGCTTGCAAAGTCAAATTTGGCAATTTGTACACCCGATATCTTCAAGGATTGAATACAAATGTTTCCTATTCCTAAATGCTGCGGTGATTCTTTGGGAGCACTCCAAGAATTATGGGTGCTGTGCACTGTTCCCAGCACCAACGGCAAGTGGGCTCTCTGGTAGAACTTCCCCATAGTTGCTCTCCCTGGGAATAGTCATGTAATCAGATGACCGGCTGCTGCGGCATTCAGGAAGTCCTCAATGCAGATAGAGAAAACAAACTGTGACACATTGGACATGTCCACTACAGTCATCTTTGTGAGAGGGGGGTTGCACATCTTTTTTTTTAAAAATGCACTGCTGGCATACAAGCAGAGATCCTGGAACAGAACAGTAGAGGCTGGAACACTCCACACAGGAGATCCACTTTCTGGACCCCACAGTACAAATTAGGGATGGACACATTAACACCATCCTATACTGAAAACCTACTGATCAGTATAGTTACCTACATCCCTCAAGCTTCCATCCAAAACACACCACACAATCCATTGTCTACAGTCGAGCCCAAAGATATAACTGCATTTGTTCTGATCCCTGAGACAGACATCTTGAGGATGTCTATCAAGCATTTTTAAAACTACAGTACCCACCTGGGGAAGTAAGAAAACAGACTGAAAGAGCCGAACGGGTACCCCGAAGTCAACTACTGCAGGAGAGGACCAAGAAAGAAAACAATAGAACATCAGTGGTCACCACATACAACCCCCAAATCAGTCCTCTACAAGAGATCATTAAGGACCTACAGCCTATTCTAAAAGATGATCCCTCGCTCTCTCAAGACTTGGGAGACAGACCTCTCCTCACCTAGAGACAGTCCCCCTACCCTTAAACAGATACATGCCAGCAACTACAGACCTAACAACAGAAACATTAAAACAGGCACACACTCCTGCAACAAACTACGCTGCCTAGTCTGCCCACATATCTGCAGAAAAGGCACTACCATAGGACCTAATCAAACCAACTGCTCCGTCAAGGGCTCATTCACCTGCTCATCCACTAACGTGATTTATAACATCATGTCCAAGAAATGCCCCCACACCTTATACATTGGACAAACAGGACAATCCCCGCACAAAAAAATAAATGGGCACAAAACTGACATTAGAAATCACAACACGCAAAAACCAGTTGCTGAGCACTTCCATTTTTCTAATCACTCTATGGATGATTTGTTAATGACCGTGCTCAACAAAGTCAATGGGGACATCTTCTTCAAAGAGAAACAGCTGAATTGGAATTGATATGCAGATTAAATTGTGTGAAAGCAAGATTAAATTGTTGACTATGGCTTCTTTTTCCATTACATCAGGTGATTTGACTTAACCCTCCTCTATGTGACATTTCTCAGTGTTTGAGTCTTAACGACTGCTCTGATTTGCTGTTACTGTATGACCTGATCCTGTGTCTTACACTCCCTTGCATTTATTTTCCTCCCATTCTGTAAGTTCCCCCATCTTCAAAGCATCTGACAAAGTGGGGTTTTTCTCCCACGAAAGCTCATGCAATAAATAAATCTGTTAGTCTTGAAGTGCCACAGGACTCCTTGCTTCTTTTGCTGAACTAGGCTAACACGGCTGACCCTTTGGAACTAGGCAGAGCTGTTTGTGACTCTCAGTCCAGGAATGCATAATGGCTCAAAGCAGGAAATCCACAACCCACTAAAAATCCTTTAATCCATAGTATCCATGGGTATCCCTTCACTGTACATCCGCTTTTCATCACCTGACCCAATTGCCCAGCTAGGGTTACAACTCCATAGTTTAGTTCAGCACCTAGAAAATTCTCCAGCAGGAGAACCGCATGTCTTAGACTGGCTGCCAAGTGACAATAAACCCATTCCTGCTTAGGTCCAGCCAGCACGATTTCAGTTATTTGAAGGACATCAACTCCACTCCTTCCCCAAGGAAGTGAACCTCTCTCTGGGTTTATTTAGCCACTGGCTGCTGGGATCTCACAGCCAACATGCTGCAGCTTGAAACCAATATTATGAGACAAACTTTTCTGCTCTGAACCACCACTAGTATCCCACTCAGCGAGTCCCTGCCAGCCGGGCTGCTGCTACACATAAAGATTAACTATGGCCCAGGCTGCACATGACCCTATCCATTCCCTAATGCCCACTCCCCCCAGTCACTCAAGCCCTTTCCTATTACCCCCCTGCAGTCCCCGAGCTCTTCTCTAACCCCCCGGGCCGGCGGCTGGCGCCGGCTGCTCCGGGCTGACCCACCCTCCCCCGCCCTTCCCCCCCCGGGCCAGCATACCTGCCCCTGACCCCCCCCCCCCCGGCACCTTACCTTGCCGCCGAAGGAGAGTGTGGTCACAGCACAGGCTGAGGCTCCCGGCTTGAGCCTGCTCTGAGCATGCTCAGAGCAGGCTCAGGCCAGGGCAGGAGTTTTAAAACTCCCAGACCAGCCTGGGGCAGGTCTCTACTGGCCAGAAGAGTCTGACAGAGTCTTCCAGCCAGGTTAGAGGCTGTGGCTGCCGACTGTGCGTGGCCAGCAGCTTTCCCTGTGTGGGGTCGCGATGGTGCGCCCCTGTGCAGTTTAGAGGGTGTGCTGCTCAGGGGCTGGCTCTGAGTTTCAGGGGGGCTGACACCCCCAGAGTCCCACAGTAGCAACGCCTCTGCCAGCCAGCAAGGCATGGATTCTTTTAGTCCACAAATATCAACAAAGATGAATCCACTGCCCTTCAGGCTCCCTCCTTGTCAGCTTAAGGACCCAATGCTCAACGTTTCAAATATTCAGAATATAGCTCAGAGTCATCTTCTGGTTCTGTTTTACTCAGCACCCCTTCCCCCAGGAAATTGCAGATGAGTGGACCCCTCTTTCTACCACCAGAACCATCTATTCTGTCCATAGAGGCCATGTGCATATGACAGAGCCGTAACACTCTGCTCCAGCACCCTTGCAATTAACAGTGCTTGAGTCGGTGGCATGAAACGTGCCCTTTAATAGAGCGGCTCTACTGAGCCACTCTGGGGCTCCCAGGGCAAAGCCCTGTTCACCCCACCGTATTTCTGGGTCTGACATATGAGATGTATTGAGGTGCCACATGTGAGATTGTCCCAATGGGTATGGAGGGCTGAGTGAAGGGACTCTCTAGGATGGAAATAAGAGAGCCTTTTGTGAGTGGTATCTGAGGGGATACTGTAGTGAGTGTCTCAGAGATTATGGAATGTCTTTAGGGATATTCTGATAATTATATGGAACGTTAGGGGGGTCTCACAGTGATGAAGGGACCAGCTGCATGGGCGTATTGGTGAACAAAAGAAACTCTGCTGGGGTTGGAGATCTTTTGGAGCAAGGATGGAGGGATGAGGTTGTGACAATGATTAGAGAGGTTTTGTGTGTGCGTGTCACAATGATTACATAGGGTGTTGTGTATGCATGGAGTTGTCCCAGCAATTACAGTGTTGTGTGTGCCACAGTGATTGGGGGAGTGTTGTGCGCAGAGAGGTCACTGACTATAGGCAGCTCTACATGGGGAGCGTATTGCAGTAATTCAAAGGGGTGCTATGTGTGTCATAGTGACTAAAGAGGGTGTTGAAGGGTCACATTGATAAGAGGGGGCTCTGTAGGAAGTGTCACAGCAATCGGGGGGCGATCTGTGTGAGTTTGCTGGTATTACACAGTGATTATAGGGGTGCTGTATGTTCACTAGCTAGAGAGTGTGGTGTGGGATTTTGTGAGGTGTCACGGTGATCATGTGGGTGCTGTGTCCCCATGGCTAAAGGGACATGGTGGGGTATACAGTTATAACTGCGGGTGCTGTCCCCCCCATCAGAGGGGGTGTTGCAGGATGTCACAGAGATTACAGGGGTCCTGTGTCCCCACGATCGGAGGGGCATGGAGGGCTGTCCCTAGGGTAGGGCAAGTGCAGCAATCACCCAGGGCCCCACACTTTTGGGGGCCCTGCACTGCTCTGCCCCCCATAGCCAGCTGTTCTCCATCCAGGGGACCAGGCGAGCTGATCAAGTGGCAGCCAGCTTCAGCGCTCCTGATCCCCTGCCCACCATGCACGTTGCCTTCTGCTCTGCGCCAGAGGCAGCGCATGCAGCAGGGGAGGGGACCACGAGCGTTAAACCCAGCTGCCACTTTTTGCCGGCTTGCTGGGTCCCCTGGATGCAGGGCCAGCTCTACTATGAGGCAAGAGACAGACATGGCTTCAGGTGAAAGTTCTTAGGGACACCTAGCCCCCCTGAAGATCAGGCTGTCTCCTGCCTCTTTAAATCTTTCCTAGCAGCTCAGGCACTCTTAGTCAACCTGCAGCTTAAGTCATGTAGGCAGAGTGCACTTTAAATCCCTCTACAGGCAGATGCTGGGGATTTTTGCACTTTGGAAAACCATTTTCAACCTCTATGAATGAGATGGGGGGGGGCACCAAATCAAAATTTGGCTTGGGGCGGCACAGCCCCTTGAGCCGGCCCTGCCTGGATGGGGAAGAGCCTGTGCATGGTCAAAGGGGCCTGCCCCTCCCCTGGGCCAGCTGGTCCTGTACGGGGGTGGGGTGGTGCTGAGTGAGGGCCCTGCAGAGGGTGATTTGCCTGGGGCCCCACACCCTGCCAGGGATGGCCCTGGGGGCATGTTGGGGTATAACATTATAATGGTGGGTGCTGTGTCCCCAAGGTTAGAGGGACATGTTGGGGTATCACAGTTATAACAGGGGTGCTGTGTTCCCATGGTTAGAGGGGCATGCTGGGGTATCACAGTTATAACAGGGGTGCTATGTCTCCATGGTTAGAGGGGCATGTTGGGGTATCACAGTTATAATGGGGGGTGCTGTGTCCCCATGGTTAGAGGGACATGTTGGGGTATCACAGTTATAACAGGGGTGCTGT
>ML682061.1:6289005-6399190 GCA_007922195.1 Podocnemis expansa | reverse complement strand
TAGAGGGACATGTTGGGGTATCACAGTTATAACAGGGGTGCTGTGTCCCCATGGTTAGAGGGACATGTTGGGGTATCACAGTTATAACAGGGGTGCTGTGTCCTTCCAGCCTGGGGTTACCAGATGGCAGGAAGAGGAAGACACGTCCTCCTTTTCACTTTCATGGCCTCCGTCCGGCAGGCATTTTAAAAACAAGATGATTGTGTCTGGCTTTTTACTGACGGGGGTTAAAGCAGGCTGCAACGCCGGGATCCCCCTGTGTGTCGGGGGAAGTGCCCCAGGGCCCCCTAAAACCAGCAGACTATTGCGTTAAGACTACATGTTCTCCCCTCTCCTCCTTTCCATGCCGCAGTGCCGCTCGCCCTACCCAGCCAGACGGCCGCTGCAGGGTGTCGCAGAGAGATGGGCGCTGTGTCCCCGTCTTTAGTCTCAGGGGCTGTGCCCCAGCCGAGGGGTGCCAGGGGCCGGGCCGGGCGGGGCGGGGAAGGCGAGGCGAGGCCCCCGGGCCGGGGAGGAGAAGGGAGGCGCGGCCCGGGCGGGGCGGGTCCGGACACGGCCCGGCTCCCACGTCTCTCAGGCGGCTCAGCCAGTCCCGGGCCGGCCCAGCGCTGCAGGCAGCTTCCGGCGGCGGCTCCGCGCGGCGAGGGCAGCGGGTGAGTCCGGCCGGCTCGGGCCCTTGCGGCGCGTGCGCGGGGCGGGGGGCGCCGGGGGGCAGCGCGGGGAAATTGGCCTGGTGGCTTCAGCCCGCCCGTGAGGCCGCTCCTGGCCCGGGGGCGTTGGCCCGGCCCCTCCCTCCGGGTTTGGGGGGTCCGTGGCCGGGTAGTGACCGCCCCGTGCCCCTGGGCCCTGCCCAGCCGCTTCCCGCCCCGGCCGGTGGGTCTCACGGCGCCGTGCTGATTAGCCTCAGGCTCTGCGCCAGTCCGTCCGCCCCCATCGGGTGAGTGGGAAGGAGACCCTGCAGGAAGTCGGACAGTGTGTTTTAAAATCCCTTGGCTGACCGCAGGAGCGGGAGACCAGGGTGTCACCCCCAGCGATCCCATTATATCTCTGGGCGCAGTGCTAAGGCGGCACTGACACAATAGGTGGGGTTGCACTATGGAGCCGAGCGTTGTCGTTTTCCAGCACAAAGTCTCTGTTCTTTTGGCCAAGCGCACCCTTGTAACCCTTGTGCCAGTCTCCTTTTGCCCAGTTGTTGCAGGCAGCACCTGTTTCATTTCTGATTTGCATGGGCATTATCTCAGGCATTAGTGTTTGCACAGGTTTCACAAATGAAGGAATTGCTGCCAAAACCGATTAGCTCAGATTTCTACCTACCCTGAAAGGTACACAGTATAAGAAGAAAGGCCTGCAAGACTGTTAATCCTGCTATTAATTTGGGCAGACTGCTTGTAAGGAACACCCAGGAACTGGATGTTGTTATGGGCATTGCACTCTTGAGTTTGTCCAGCTTCCTGTTGCTATGACCTAGAACACCATTTACAAAGAATGGGGTATTCAGATGTAGAAAAAGGTCCATCCCAAGAATCAAAACAAAACTAACTTTTCAAGCTTCCTAGCTATGAGGTGTGCATCTAGTTTGTGTGTCCATCACTTTACTTTCAAGACCATGCAGTGTCAGTTTCTGCATGGTTTTATGCTGGTTTCAATTTGAGGGCATGGCTACAAGGGGGGGAAAAAAAAAAAAAGCCAGCAACTCTTGGAGCCCAGGTTAGCTGACTCAGGCTCATGAGTCAGGGCTATATACAGCAATGTAGATGTTTTCATTTGGACTGGACTGGAATCTAAAATTTGGCTGCTTGAACTTAGAGACCTTCACCTCTTCATCACTGGGTTTCTGAGCCCAGATTCCAGTCAGATGGAAATGTCTACACTGCTATTCTTTGTCCTGGAACGCAACCCCCCTAGTCAGTTGATTGAAGCCAGGAGTGCGGCTGACCTGGGAAAAGACCTGGGGCTAGGGTGCTGGGACTCGGGGCTCGAGCCCTGTAAGTCCAGCACCAGCAATGCCCCTGATTGAAGCTCTGAGATGCAGTGCCATGTTTTGGTTTGGGGGGGGGGTTGTTGCCCACCCCCCACCCCCTTTTATTTTGCAGTACAGATATACACTCAGTTATGACCAAAAGCACATGCATAGAGCTCTCAAAAGTGACCTGCAAAGGACACTTAAGAAACTTGGTTTGTGCTCCCCCCACCTTTCTTTTTTTGCTCCTTACGATATATAAAGTAGGCTTGAAAAGTGTGCTGGTTATCATTTTTAAAATGTCCTGCTTGTTTTATCATCCAAATACCAGAAACATCTAGTCTGGTCAACCATGCTTTTGCCACAGAGCTTGGCTCCAGGATAGTTACTGAGACCTAAAACCTTACATGAATCCGTAGAGGTGTGGCTATAAAAAAGCCTTCCTTTATGCAAAATGTTAGTCATTCAGGGATTTAAAAATAAACCAGCCTATGACTTCTGAATGGTCTTGATTTCTTATTGCAGTCACTTAGCTTTCACTCTCAGTTCTCACTTCACTAGTTCTCTAGACATCAGGTCTTCCAACTGAGCCTGAGCCTACTTCTCCCATGCACCTCCATTCAGACATCTGTAATGTGTTATTGCCTGGAAAGAAAATGCCACAGTCAGATGCATGCATGACTCCTTCCTTTTGGAGTTAAAGGTGTGCCTGCAGGTGTGATTCAAGCAGGGTTAGTGACTATGTGTTGGAAGCTAGAGGCTGTTGTGAAGCTGAAAGCCAATGAGTGTTGTATGAAATGTAGCTGGTAAGACGTGTACTGAGTTTGCCTGTTACCTTAACTAGTGATCTCCTTGGTTTATAACAGGGGTCTCAAACTCAAATCACCATGAGGGCCTCATGAGGACTTGGATACTGGCCCGAGGGCTGCACCCCAAAAAGTGCCCACACCCACCAGCCTGGGACCTCATCCATCTGTGGCCAGGGGTTGGATCCATCCCCGGCGGCTAGGGATAGATCCAAACCCCTCCACCAGATGGACCCAGTTCCTCCCCACCCTGCTGCCAGCTTCCCATGAGTCACCCTGCACCCTTCCGTAGGCCCCCCCACGCTGCCACCAGCTCCGTGGGGCCCTTCCCTAACCTCCCCCTCACCTACAGCCAGCTCCCCTTGCTCCTCCAAGCCCTGGCGGGGGGGGGGGGGGCACCCCCTACACCGGGCCCGGCTTGATACATAAGGAAAGCCCCCCCCCGGTAAACGTCCCCGGGGTGCGGGCGGGCCCGGGCGCCTGGGGACAGGGGAAGTTTTTCCCCCCCCCCCCCCCCCGGCCCAGCCCTGGTGGCCCTGCTGTGTGCCAGGGAAACTACCCCACCTCCACAGTACCAGCAGCAGGAACTCCCCCTTCCGCCCTGCTCTGGCCACAGGGCTGTCTCTGGAGGAGCAGGGCCCCAGGCAAATTGCCTTTTGCAGGGGTAGGGTTACCAGATGTCAGGCAAAAGGAGGACACATCCTCTTTTTTACCTTCACATCGTCCATCCAGCACGCATTTTAAAATACATGATTTTGTCTGGCTTTTTACTTATAGGGGTCAAAATATGCTGGGATGCTATGGAATGCCTTATTTTTAGGGGGAAGCATTCAAGGGCCCACTTAAAACAGAAGAATATTACATTAATAGTATATTTTCTCCACATGTCCTCCTTTTTATGCTTCCCTGTACTCCTTTCCAGGCTTTGGTATCTGGTAGCCCTATGCAGGAGCTCCCACTGACACCCCCCCCCAACAGTGGGGGGGGGGCGGCCAGCCCAGGAAAGGGACAGGCCTCTCCGCCTGCCCCCCATGCCGGGAATCAGCCTAGCCAGCAAAAAGCGGCGCCTGGCTCAAATCTCCCCAGAGGTGGCTTTTGGGGTAAGTGAGGCAGGCGGGAGTCTAGGGCCCCAAGCTTTGGGGGGCCCCACAGCCCCCTCCGTGAATGCAGGAGAGCTGTGCCGCTCAGCTCCCTGCTTTAAGCCAAGACAAGCAGCCTCTGCTGCCTGCCTGCTGGCTTGCCCCGCCCCCCAGGGAGGAACAACCAGCCCAGGGGCAGGGCTCCCCCGGCCCTCAGGCAGGCTTTCCACTCTAGAGACGGAGGGGGGGGGGCTGGCCCATAGGCAGGGCCGAAGGGCTGGCTTGCTCCACCCCTCTCCCCATCCCTCTCATCAAACAGCACTTTCCCAGAGCCGGCCCAGCTGCTGCCGTGCTGCCCCTCCCCCTCCATGCTGCTCCAGCCTGTGTGAGAGGCTGAAGAGAGAAGGAGCCAGATTCATAGGGCTCCTCTCTGCAGTCCCAGCAGCAGCTTCCCACCCAGAATGGGTAAGTGCTGTGGGGGGCAGTGGGTGGTGGATTGGAGAGGTCCTGGACAGGCAGGGGGCAGAGGTAGGGTGGGGTGGAGTGAGGGGCTTCCCCACATGGTCTCCAGGTCCTGAGGGGGCCAGGAGTTGCTCCCTGTGCCCTGGGTTGGGTAGGGGGGCCTCTGGGCCCCTGGTGGGACTGGGGGGTGCTCCATAGCCTCTGGGCCCCAGGGATGGGTGGGCGGGCTGGGAATGGAGCCACTCACCTGATCTCTGGGCTGGGCCAAGGGATGTTCTTCAGCCTCTGTCCTGGCCAGGGTCCAGCCATCAGGGGGCTGGTGAGCATTTGCTGTTACTGTATGACTTGATCCTATGTTTTACACTCCCTGGCATTTATTTTCATTCTATTCTGTAAGTTCACTCATCTTCAAAGCATCTGACGAAGTGGGATTTTCTCCCACGAAAGCTCGTGCGAAAATCTGTTAGTCTTAAAGTGCCACACAACTCCTTGGTTTTTTTCGCTGGACTAAACTAACACAGCTATCCCTTTTGGAAATTGACAGGGGTCTTTTCTCAGCCTCTGGGGGTCAGGTTCATGGCCAGGCTGCTGTGAGGCAGCCCTGGCCAGGGAGCCCCCCCACAGCCTAGGGGGGTGAGGCTGGGGGGCCAACCCAGGGTCTACCAAGAGTCTCTGGTGCCTGGGAGCCAACTTTACACCCCACCCCCACCCCCACACAAGGCAGGAGGAGTCCTGGTACCATCTCCAAACTGCCCTGAGGAGGGGGTCTGTATCAGTGGGGCAGGGGAGGATCAGTGGATATGCAGGCTTTACTCACTCTCCCCTGACCCCCTCCTCTTAGCACTGAGAGCCATGCACAAGATCAGGCAGCCTGAGGGAGTTATGTATTTTTGCAGGGGAGGCAGTGTTAATATAGATGTTTCCTACTGGTAAAAAAGTACTAGTCCTGCTTTTGATTTTTTTTAATGCAAAGTCATGTTTGAGGATTCTGCAGGTATTTTCCCCTCTCCTTCCTTGGGCAGCAGTGGCTATTTCAGACATTGAGGGAGAGGAGGGTGGTCTCAGCCCCCAGCTCTCCCCTCCTCCCTAGCTTCTTCAGGACTGGAAGCAGTTTCAGCCCTGAAGCAGGACATGAGGGAACCACCACATGAGCATGTTGTCTCCAGCAGCTGATAGCTCACACACCCCTCACCCTCAGTTCTAGGAGTCACCCTGACTCCCACTCTCCCTTTCTTATGATATCCCACAGCCTGGCAGGTCAGGGAATTAGAAGTCCTGACTGCACCTAAGCTGGGGTGACTGAGCTGCAGGGCCAGGGGAGAGGAGAGCATTTGGGGTTGTGGGGGCTCCAGAGGACATAAGGAGGGGGGCTTAAACTACAGAGCTCTTGTTAAGTTCCAAAGGGGCGGCCATGTTAGTCTAGTAAAGCAAAAAAAGCAAGGAGCCTTGTGACACTTTAAAAACTAACATTTATTTATCGCATGAGCTTTCATGGGAGAATATCCCACTTTGTCAGATGCTTTGAAGAGGGGGAACTTACAGAATTGGATGAAAAATGCAGGGGAGTGTAAGACATAGGATCAGGTCGTACTGCAACAGCAAATCAGAACTCTAGGGAGCTAGAAGAGGGGGGTCACAGATCTCAGCCTTGCCCTTCCTCCCCACCTCCTTCAGGGCTGGAGGCAGCTTTTATCTCCTAGTTTATGACATTGCTAGCCCTTGCACAACATTTGTGATTTTGAGGAATTTGCATTTTGGGATGGTTTCTGCTAACTTGGAAGAATTCTTTTTTACATAAATGGGTTGATATTTTATAGAATTTGATTTTGTTGTTGTGGTTTTTCCATGAAATTTTATATGTGGGAAATGTGGTTGCTCTGATGTGGTATTGTGATAGGTTGTGACACTCATTTCATTTTCAGGATTGTATTGTGAGGTTCAACCACAAAGAGATAATTAATAATAAAGAATAAGGATGAGTGTATGGGAGTTTCAATGACAGATGAGCTGAATAATAAAAGGAAGTACATGTCAGGTGTTGAAATAGGGGGGAAAAAAGTTGGCTGTTGAATAGGCAATATGGAAGCAGTCCAGTTCACTGTCCAAAGTCTTAAAGCGAACACAAATGCTATGCTTTTTATTATGAGTTTAGTTCCTCTAGGGGGCCCCATAGTGGCCCTTTGCCTAGGGCCCCAGAAAACCTAAAGCCGCCTCTGGCTCTCCCGGTCTCCGCTCCCCCCCACACACCCCAACGCGCGCTGCTGCCAGCTCTGTGCCGGAGCAGCGGGGAGGAGGCAGCAGAGTGGCAGGGGCAGGAGGTAGTGATACAGGCTCTGCGCTGCCTCCCACCTCCTCCCCACTGCTCCAGCACAGAGTTGGAAGCAGCGCACACTGGGGGGGAGACAGAGCAGAGACCGGGAGAGTTGAGATGGGCGCCACTTTTTGCCAGATTTCCTGGTTCCCGGTATGGCGGGAGCAGCAGTGCGGCAGCGGCAGGAGGTAGCCTTACAGGCCCCGTGCTGCCTCCTGCCTCCTCCCCGCTGCTCTGGCACAGAGCCGGAAGCAGTGTGCATTGGGGTAGGGGGGAGCAGAGACTGGAAGAACTGAGCTGAGTGCCCCAGAAGTAATACTAGCGCCAAGCTCCTAGGCAGCAAAGGAGCTTGGCACTTCAAAAGCCCCACGGGTCACTTTTGCCCATGGGGCGAAGGGGTTGGGAGCCCCTGGATTTTTGGGGATCATCACAGGCTGCAGGAGGTAAGCAGCCCGCGGGCTGCATATGTGAGACCCCTAGTTTATAGTGATGATCGTGTTGATAGGAAGTTCTCTTGAATAGCCTTCTTTCCAAGCAAATGAAGCATTTAGTGTGAATTAATTAATGTTTCTAAAAGTGCTGTGAGATTTTTACTGGGCTGATCCTAGAGAGAGAAAAAATGTTTAACTGGCTGTAAAGCATCCATAGTAGTGCTCAGCAGTGTAGAGAAACTTCAGGCTCTGTCTCAAAGCGTTTATAATCTAGATAACTATTGTGTTATTACTAATTCAAAATAGATTGTTATTCATGAATATTAATTGCCTACTAAGATGCTACAGTCTTGAGTCCCAGAATATGTAGGGGTCTGCATCATCTACAATCCTGTGAGCTCAAGTTGTTGCAAATCTTGAAGGGCTTGTCCACTTGGGGAGATTAGAATAGCCATGGCTATTCTAGAGTAACGATTCCATTATAGCCCTTGTGGAATAATTCCCCATATAGAAATCATTTTTCTGGAATAGAATTTTAAATTCACATTCTATCTTATTCTGGAAGAACTCCTTTGCCCTAAATATGTGCAACTCCAGGAGACTGAACTAAACCTGCTGAGCCACATCATTCAGTTTGTTAGCAGAGTCTGTGGCGGCAGTCAAAGGTAACTAAAATGCACAGTTTATCTGCAGGTCATAAAAAAATAAGACAAATTTAGTGAGTCCTGTTATTCTTTTGCCGAGCTTTACTGTACTCCACTTAGTATATGCTTGTATAAGACTACAAGGAAGTCTGTCTCATTTATAATACTGACTTTGATAGAACCTATGATTGTGTGGGCCTTTGCTGCAACTAAACATGGTCGCTCTTGCTAACATAACCCCGAGTAATTCTGTGCCATGTGGTTGTCATCAGTTGGCTCTTGGTACTGTAGCTGAGATTTTATCACTGTTTAGGTGATGATTAACTGATTGTGCACAGAGGTAATCTACCAGTTTCCCTCAATCCTTGCTCAATTAGTAGAAATGTTCCAACGATGCTGAGTCAGGAGCTGATTTACAACATGTACTATAGCAGTCAAGGTCACAGAGGTACAAGAGATTCTCAGTGAATTTATTCCACTGTACAGTAGAGGTAAAACTGTGCATCAGGTGCACGTTTCTCAGTATTCACACATGTTCAAATGTCTGCAGATTCTTCCTCAGAACACTCACTCTGTGAGTAGTCATTAATCAGCCATTTATCGGTTAACATGCATTTAATGAGCAATGGGCCTGTGACATATTCAAAGTGTCATTTGACTTTTTCATTTATTTGTCTTCCATCTTTGAAGTTTGGAAGCATCATTCCCTTTCCTTGCTTTTCATTTGATGCTACTCTTAAATTACTATCTGCCATTCTTTGATCTCATCTTCTTCATGAGAGCTTTGAGTTTGTTATGAAGTAAAACTGCCATCCAGCATATTTTTGATATAGCAGAATTATAGATTCACAGATCCAAAACCAAAGGGACTACAGCGACCACCTAGGCTGGCCTTCTGCATAACACAGATTATAGAATCTCACCTAGTGATTCCTGCAGTTCATTATTCTTTCCTGACATGTAAGAACAGTATTGGGACCAATAATCTGTGGATTGACTTAGATGCTCTTAGATATTTTGTCCTAAAGATTCAAAATGAAGAGGAATTTAGCATTTCTCTTGCTAAGTTGTTCCCTAGTGCCATACTCTCCTCTGTAATGGGACTACTCAGTACACAAGAAACATTCTTTTAAGTACCATACCACAGGCTGGGAAAGTGTTGCTGTATTCTACTAACTAAACAGAAGAGAGGGTGGAGCATGGCTCTGACTGATAATGCTATGAATAACCCAATTAACTCACTGGGGACAACTTTACTACACCCTCACTGTCTAAAACATTGCATCTTATTTCCATTTTGAATGTATAACTTCAGCTTCCATCCAGTGGGACTTCTGCCTGCTAGAGTAAAGAGCCCCCTAGTATCAGATTTGCAGGGGTATAGAACCCATGATTAAGGTACCTCTTAATCTTTTTTGATAAACTACATCAATTGAGCTCCTTCAGTCTTTTCCAGAGCTACAATCATTTTTTGTAGCTCTTCTCTGCACCCTCTCCAAGTTTCCAACATTTTTTAAAAAGGGTGATCACCAGACCTGGACATAGTATTCCAATAATAGTCTCATTAATATGATATACAGATGTAGTATCACCTCTATGCTCCTATTCAGCATCCCCTTCTTCATGCATCTGATTTATCCCTTCTTATCCATCTTATCACTCTGGGAGTTTGGTAGCTAAAATGATCCCCATGTCCTTTTCAGAGTCCATATTTTCCAGAGTTTGCCCCCTCATACTGTGTTCTCTTTATTCTTAAATGTCTGATCTATCATTTGACTACCAAATACATGTTGTTTGGTTGTACCAAGTTTACCAGTCTGTTCTATACAGGTGGCCTTTTGCCAGCAATGTCTGCCTAGTATTCCTAATGTTGGAGACACTTTGCCTTTATTCCTAGTAATTACAGTGACTGTTTTGTGTTTCCAATCTAATTTTGGAGATAATCATAGGGTTGGAAGGGACCTCATAGGTCATCTAGTCCAACCCCCTGCCAGAGGTAGGACCACTCCCACTAAACCATCCCAGTCATGGTTTTGTCCAGCTGGGCCTTAAACACCTCCAAAGATGGAGATTTCACCACCTCCCTCGGCAGCTCATTCCAAGGCTCCACCACTCACCTAGTAAAAAAAAGTTTTTTCTAATATCCAGCCTCAACCTCCCTAACTGCAACTTGAGACCATTGCTCCTTGTTCTGTCGTCTGTTACCACCGAGAACAGTCGAGCTCCATCTTCCTTAGAGCATCCCTTCAAGTAGTTGAAGGTTGCTATCAAATCCCCCCTCAATCTTCTCTTCTGCAGACTAAATAAGCCTAATGCTTTCAGTCTTTCCTCATAGGGCTTGTGCTCCAGCCCTTTAATGATTTTGGTTGCCCTCCTCTGAACTCTCTCTAATCAGTACAGAATGCTACTTTATGAGGTTTTTAATAGGACCTGGTTATTCAGCAGATGCTATTCTAAGTTTTAAAAAAATTATTCACTCCCAGTATGATTTTAAAATTGACACAATATTGTTAGACTGTAGCCTAAGTACCATGTAGGTAGGAACATACAAGTGACTATGTAGACCAGGGTCTCAAACTCAAATCACCACAAGGGCTGCATGAGGACTAGTATGTTAGCCCAAGGGCTGCACCACTGAAACCTCTTCATACAATGATTTTGAAAATATCAGTAATGATGATGTTATTGCAGCCTGCAGGAAAGAGCTTTAGGAGGCCACATGTTTGACCCCTGATGTAGACATTCTCAGCACCAGCTCACCAGATAGGCACCTCCTGGTGATGGAATTGCTCAGGCATTCTCCCCACTCCCATTTGGTGGCCTGTGCTCCATCTTTTTACAGTCTTTCTTAGTCCATTTACAGGACCTCAGCCCTCCAGCCAAGTTCTTAGTTGGTCTTCTCCTTCCAGGGTTAAGTCTAGTTCAGTCTGGGCCACTTTATGTTGGTGGTCACCACTAGTCCTCTCACCACCCACCAGAAGTCTGGGGAAGGCAGGGAGAGATCCAGGCCCTCCCACTTCTCCAGGACCCAGCTCAGGAATCCTAAGCATTGCTCCTCAGCACCACCTCCATCCCCAACAGACCTTAACAGTTCACCTGGGTTACATCTCAGCAACCCCCAGGTACCTTCTTTTCCTTTGCTTCAGGATCCATGCTCCAGCCAACCACTGGCATGCCACAGGAAGCCATCCTTGGTTCTGCTCCCTGCAACCAAACTGATAGCCTCCTTCCTTCTCACCCAGTAGGATGCAGCCTCTGTATATGCTGAATCCTCAGCCCTGATTGGCTCTGCAGCTGCCAGCTCTTATTGTCCACTCCTCACCTAGGGCTTTTAACCTCTTCTCCACCAGAGGAGGGAAAACCACATCGCTACAGACCAACTATGAGTCCTCAACCAACTTTCATTAAAGTCAATGGAAAGATTCCTAAGCCTTGTCTAGCAAGCCTTAATATAGTTTTGCTGAAAAGGTGTGAGCGTAAACACAAGGCCCTGCAGCCAGTCCTATTTTTACCTGTTCAGCAGATCTGATAATGATAAAACAGCACCGCCTTGTCTACACTAGGGTCACAGAGGTACTTAATACCAGTTCAGCTGAACCAGCACTGGAACAAACAGGAATTCTTTTGTAAAAATCCCTAACTTAGCTATGGCCCTGCTGGCTTCACTGGGACTTGTTTGGTTCCATGAGGTCCTGTGATCCAACTGGTTATTTAGAAAGCTTAGTGGGTGTTAATCTTCCAGTGTAAGTTTTAAAAGTTACTTAGCTGGGCTGCTGTGTTTCACTGATGGACTCTGACCCTTGTCTAGTGACAGGCCTGTATGAATGAGTCTAAGTGCACAGCTGAAATTGAAATGGCAAGTTTGATTTTACACACACTTGGAGGGATGCTGCCCCACAGTGATGGGTTCAGAGTTTCATAGAGTTTAAGGCCAGAAGAGATCATTAGATCTGTGCATCACAGGTTTAAACTACATGTGAATAACCTTGTGTTGAGCCCAGTGACATTAGTGAAACCAAGACGCTTCAGTCCATCTGTAGACTAAATTGTGTGCAACAGGCAGAGAATGGAGAAACTGAAGTATCATCAGTACCCAGCATCCCTGCAGTAGCAGGGAACTGATAAGGTGAAATATACCCAGAGGAATATACCCCTGAGAAACTTATACCCAAATGAGCCTAGGTTTGAAAGGTGTTGCGTGTTTCCCTGAACCAGTGCTGGTACAAAAATGGGGGGAAGGCTCCTTCAACACGGACAATAAAGCACTTCTTAGTCCACACCAGTGAAACCTCTGGAGTCCTTCGTAAAAGAGGGCTACATTCAGTGAGGCTGTGGTGCCTGTAAAAGGAGAGGACTTTTCAGAAGTCCTGCCTAATCCACAGATATTCCAAAGCTCCAGCCTTGCAGCCTCTGGGACAGGTAGTCATTCAGGTAGGCTGGTCTTATGCAAGGCAAGTCTTTTCAGTATTAGTCATACAGCCTCAAGTCTCATTTGCTAGCTAAGCAGCCATGGTGGAGCTGTTATGTTCTTCAGTAGCTGGTGAGATGTTCCCAGGGTGACCCCAAGTAAGAGCCCTTCCAGTTACCCAGGTGACAGACAAAGATGAGATCTGGGGTGTCTCTCTGGAATAGCTGAGCAGAAAAGTGCTGCTCCTGATTGCTGCTGGAAACTGGTGTTCCACATTCAGTTTCTAATAAAAAAATTGACCCTCCGTTTGCTCATAGGGGCAGGGACCCACTCTATTTGTGAAATGCTGACCATTTTTAGGGCAGTCCAAATGAAGTATAGTAACCATTATAATGACGGGCACAGCACATGCTCACCACTTTAAACTTGCCTTAATCTGTAGTGTGCTCATGAACACTTAAAAGTAACTACCTGCAAGATTTTATGAGCAAAGTCTAAGCCCTCATTGTCCTTGGGAACCTCATTCCTTCCCACAATGTTTATAATTATCTTTGAAAATGTGAAACTAAACCTTCCAAGTTTCCTTTCCCTTGCTCAGGAGTGTTGGCAGCGTTGCCATAGCATGCTACAGCAACCAGTTCTTCTGGGACTGAGAACAGTCTCTTTCCATGGCAGTGAAGGAGGCCTCAGCACTTGGCAGAGTCACAAAGTGGCGTGGATTGGTTAGGTCTGTCTTGACCCTGTAAAATGGAGAGAGCCTTGCACCAGTGTTGCAAAAGGCAGCAGAACAGAGAAAGCTCCTTTGCAGAGTTAGGAGCTGGTTATGAGGAGACACAGTTTGCGTGTAACAGCTCTGCGAGGCCTCCTCCTAGCCAGTGGACCTGCATGTGCAGTTGTTGGTAAATGTCAGAGATTAGAGGCATGCTGGGTGCTTACGAATCTAAGCCCTCTACCTGGCACCATTCTCTAGCTCCCAGAAGAAAAAATGTTACTCAGGTTGCCAGTGGCTAGCTGGGCTGAACCATGGATTCCCCCTTTTTGCTAACATAGATACATTTGTTGCTTGGCTGTACCCGCCATTAGCCCTCACAGTGTTTTCAGTGTCACTGACTCACTTGGCCACAGCTAGTCTTGGGATGAAAGGTCTTATGGAAGGCAGTCTGCAGTGCTGTATGTCTGCGGTTAAAGCTGTAACATTTTCCTGCTCTGATCAGCAGTATCTGTTTTCTCCTGGTTTGACACCCTCCTAATCTAAAATTTGCAATAGTAAAATTTACATAGTGGTTATTAAATTCATTCTAAAATATCAGTGAAGTGAATTTTGTGCTGTTGAAAATGTGTCAGACAGACTCCTCTAAACACAGCTGTCCTTTGACAGGTCTTGTCTGTCCTAGAAAGTTGTATTGCTCCAACTATACCAGTCTAGTTAAAGCAGAACAAGCACCAGTCATGGTACTATAGCTATTCCTCCGTGGGAAGTGAAATAACTATACCAATATGTCACTTTGATATCAGTATAACTGAATCCACACAGTGGCTTTTACCAATATAGAATCATAGAAACTGGAGGGAACCATGAGAGGTCCTTGAGCCCAGTCCCCTGCACTCATGGCAGGACCAAGTACCCTCTTAAACTATGCCTGGCAGCTGCTTGTTTAACCTGCTCTTAAACACTTCCAATTATAGAGATTCCACAACCTGCCCAGGCAACTTATTCCAGCTGTTAATCACCTTGACAGTTAGAAATTTTCCTAATGTCCAATCTAAACCTCCTTTGGTGTAATTTAAGTCCATTGCTACTTGTCCTATCATCAGCAGGTAAGGAGAACATTTTTTCTCCCTCCTTCTCTTGACAACCCCTTAGATACTTGAAAACTATTATCGTGTCCCCTCTGTTTGCTCTTTTCTAGACTAAACAAACCCAGCTCTTTCAATCAGTATAACTTTTCAGTGAAAACCTCTGCTGATATAACTGAAGTGTGGACAGGTCCATTGTTGTCTTGCGTGTACCACCCAGGAATGCCTAATTTTGATCTCAAGGACCACTTACAGGCACTGTCTCCAGGGCTCAATCCATCCATGAGCCCACCACCACTAAGAGCACTAGTGAGGAATCAGTTGTGATGATGAAGGTTATGCTGTGGACACTTGCCTGGATGGAAAGACCCTGACTCATTTCTCATAGTACTTAATTGCTTGGGCTAGATTTCAGCAAGCAACCTCAAGGTCAAAGCTCCATGCTTCACTGTTTGTCAGTCAGCCAGGTCCCTGTGCTGGAAGAACATTGGTCCTTGTTCAGTAAAATCCCTAGTTTTCATGCCAATGGGGGTTAATAAAGTAAACAGAAAATCCTGTGGATTCTCACTGCTATCCTGAGATTGTAACCAAACACTCGTCTCTCAACAGTGTCAAGATGGTGGTTCTCTCCAAGGAATACGGCTATGTGGTCCTGACCGGTGTTGCTGGTTTTATCATGATCACACACCTTGCTGTGAATGTGGCGAAGGCACGCAAGAAGTACAAGGTGGAGGTGAGTGAGCAGCATGGGTAGTCCTGCCTTTGAGGCAACTGAAAATGCCTCCACTCGCTATGCTGAAGAGAAGAAGCCAAAGCATCTCATGAGCTGGTTTAGTATGGCAGAAGCACTGGCAGTAAGAGAAACCCAAGACTTTGTGGACCAGTCCCCTCTGTGTATATAGTGTGATGAACTGGAGTCTGGTCTTGTCTGGATCATAGTACATAAGAAACATCACAGTAGGGGCTGTCATGAGAAGACTGCTGTTCCCCAGTGTTTGTATCCTGGCCTGGGTCTCACCATGTCCTACTAGCTCTTTGCACAGGTGCATATCCAGCCAGTGGTGGTTTACTCAGTAAATGTCATAGTAACCACTAGTCACTGCGTGTATTACACACACATCCACCTCTGTGTCCAAGTCACAAAACAAATGGGTCTGTCATAGATCTCAGCTGAAGAGGCTGGTTCTTGCAGGTCGGGCTCTAGGACAGTGGTTCCCAATCAGTGTGCCGGGGGACACTGGTGTACCGCGGCAACACCCAAAGTGTGCTGCGAGCATCCCCGAGAGCTGGAGTTAAAGTTCCCTCCCTACTCAGCCCAGCCATGTGGGCTGTGCAGGACTGGGAAATGGCAGGGGTTAAAGTAAGGGGGAAGGCACTGGAACACAGTTCTGGGGCCCTCCATTTTTAGGCAGGGAGCCTTCTACCCCCCTAAAAATAGAGGAAGGCACTGGGACCCAGAGTTCCAGGGGTCCCCCTAAAAATAGCAGGAGCAGCCCGAACGCAGAGTTCCGGTGGCTCCACCTTAGGCCCAGCCAGCAGAGAGTGGCGGGAGGCTGGGAGTGTGTGAATCTCCCCCTGCAAGGTGGAGCAGCTTGTGTCAGCCAGCCTGCAAACAGCCCAGGTAAGGGCTTTGTGGGGAGGAGGGCTGCTGGGGGTTGTGTAGGGAAGGTGTGTGTGTGTAGCAGAGGTGGGGGGAGTGGCTGTGTAGCAAAGGGTGTGTAGCTGGGGTTGTGGGGTGGCTGTTTGGTCATGGGGGATGTGTAGCTGGGGGTGGGGTGGCTGGGGGGGGTAGCTGGGGGCTGGAGGCTTAGTTCTGGCCCCTGCAGTGATGGGAGGGTCCCTCAGGGGCAGTAGGGGGCTGGGGGAGGGGAGGACAGGACCCACTGGGGTGGGAGGGAGCAGCAGTGGGGTGAGGATTTGCCCTGGGTGGCAGGGAGCCACTGTGGAGTAAGGGGGAAGTGGGTGCTGCACCTTGCTCCCCTGCCCTACCTTCCCACTCCCCAGGTTCCCCCTGCCCTCCCCACAAAGCCACTCTTGTTCTTCCTTCCTCTCTCCTCTCTTCCCACCCTTGTGCTGTTCCCCCACATGGCTCCCCTTGTCCTGTTTTGCCACCCCTCCCCGCTGTGCTCCCCACACTCACTCCTGCCACTGCACATGACTCCTGATCTCCTGTGTTTTGCCACCCCTGCTCTGCTACCCCTACTACCCCACGTAGGAGCATTTCCGAAACACTGTGCCATGGTTCATGAATATTCATAAATAATTTAAGTTAATTTGAATATTCGTGAGTTTTTAATAGTGGTGTGTCTCAAAAAATGTGAAGGTATCAAGGTGTGCCGCAGCAGAGAAAAGGTTGGGAACCACTGCTCTAGGCTGCTGTTTGTAGCCGTGGAGGTCCCTGATTCAGTCTCCAGCACGTTGGCCAAGAGAGTGGTAGTCACTTCATCACTGACTCCATAGGTTTGTCTATATTTGAAACCCTACAGATGCGCAGCTGCAGCACTACAGTGTAGATGTTACCTAAGCCACTGGAAGGGCCTCTCCCATCAACACAGGTAATACACCTCCCTGAGAGATTCTCCCATTGATCTAGTGCTGTCTGCACCATAACGTAGGTTGACTTAACTATATCACACGCAAGTGCGGATTTTTAAAACCCCCCAAGCAATATATTTTCTAATATAGGCCAGCCCAAAAGAGGAAAAAATACTGTGAGGTGATATCATTTAGAGCTGTGCAACAGTTCCCTGTTGTCACCTAGGCCAGATCCTTGGCTAGCTTGTCCCCACAGTGCCAGCCATTCTCTTGCAATAATTTGCATACTGGGTATTCTAACCATTAAAATTCAAAAGCAGTGCATGAGAGCTGCTGCCTCAACCCTAGTCGCTGCTTCTTCCTCCCAGTTGCAGCACTCTCCTTCAGATGCCCAGGGATGTGTTTCAGGGTTTTCTCCTTCTTGCAGCAAGTGGCAAGCCTTATGGTCTCCATGCCCAGTCTCCTGCAGCTGCTAGGCATCCTTGCTGTTTTCCCCTTGAGAGGTGTGGTGTAAGACCTGGCAGCAATGGCCTGACAGCTCAGGGTAGGGAAGGTAGGCCAGGACTAAGTCTGCCTGAGGTGTTCTACCCCAGCTTTTCCCCCTAGGCCTAGTCTGCCACCTCTTGCTACAGCATCTTCTAGCACCATCCTCCCTAGCCAAGGCAGCTACAAACCCCAAGACTTTCCTGGTATTCTGAGATTTAGAACATGGCACATAAACAGATTCCCACCTGCCCACCACCCTTACATCTGGCCAGCATGGCAGCATGCCTACATGAGCATGTGCACGTGGGGAGTTTGTGTGTTCTTCACTTTGATCTCCACAGCTAGATATGTGGAGATAGAGATCAGCCGTTGGGGCTGTTGGAGGGTGTCAGAAACAGAGAAGCTTAAGAGACTTGATGACAAGCAAATAACTTGCCTCCTTATGCTTTTTCCTTTTACCAGGAGTGTAGATCTTTCCTCTGGGATAGGCCTGGGTTAGACTGGGGAGCAGGAGAAAATGAGATAATGTTAGAGGAGTTAAGAAAAGAGGAAGGAGGGCTTATAAAACTCAAAAGGAGACTTTTAAGAGGAACAACAGCAGAAAGAACTTCTTGCAAACTGATTTTCATCTTGGAATCTACTAACCGCTGTGGCTGCTTAGAGTCAAGACCTTGGAGTGTAGCCTCCTTAGGGTTACCAGATGTTAGGCAAAAGGAGGACATGTCCTCCTTTTTACCTTTGCATCCTCCGTCCAGCAGGCATTTTCAAAATACATGATTTTGTCTGCCTTTTTACTTACAGGGGTTAAAGTACGCTGGAATGCCCTGGAGCACCCTATTTTTACAGGGAAGCATTCCTGGGCCCCCTAAAAACAGAAGAATATTACATTAATACTACATTTTCTCCATGTGTCCTCCAAGGTCCTCCTTTTCATACTTCCCTGTCCTCCTTTCCATGCTTTGGTTATCTGGAAACCGAAAGCCTGCTGTGCTTGGAAGTAGCATTGGCAATTTAGGCATTTCTTCAAGGGTGTGATTCTAGAAACTAAAGGGTGGGGGGTCTGCGTGGCACAGTTTTCATTACATCCCTTAGGGAGGGCCACTCAGTGGGTACATGAGGTTGCAGCAACATCTGAGTGCTGAGTTTTTTGTGCATCCCTGCTACTTTCCCCACACAGGAGTATATAGAATGGGGTGTTTGGGTTTGGATCAGAACATAAAAGGCAGGTTGTGATGCACAGGGGTTGGGGAGCCCACTGTTTAGTGTGTTACATACCACACAAGGTTGTTCACAGAGGAAGAATTTGGTGTGGATCCCAGCTGGTGGAGTTACCCCTTTTGTTCAAATGGGAAAAACGTGATGCTGCCAGTTCTCAGTTTGGCTCCTGGAGAGAACACACAATGGTAGTTCCTTCACAGACAACTGGAGAGTCTCTGTTTAAGGTTATGGGCCAGCTTAATGCTGTGGAGTGGCCATTCCTAGGGCTTTAACAGGGATTGGCAAGGGAATTGCCATTCATGTCCAGAAGGCCTTTTGTTGTAATCAGAGCAGAAGGAATGGGCAATGAGTTCAGTGCTGGGAGATGGCACAAAGAGTTTAGCAGGGTTAGCACCACTGTGGACACTCCCAGCTGAAATTCCCAGTCAGATGACGACTGCATGCACGGGGCTTTAACCCCAGCTTACTTCAAGCAAGCATCTGCAGCTGAGTGGCTATTTTGCTTTTGGCTCCATCCCACTGCGCGTATGGGGAAGACAGTGTGCCTCCAGGCCCTAATCCTGGCTGCTACCAGCTGCCCAGCTCCCCAGATCAGACAGTGAATAGGATGATTTCTGGGGGAAAAGGTTGCTCCAGCCTCTGTTCCAGCCTTCAGACTAATTCCACAGAGCAGATGAGATTGCAGAGAGCCCATCCAACCCTTGGCTGCTGCTGTCCTCTACCCTCTGGAGAGAGACAGAGCTAGGGGGCTCTCTCACTAGTGCTAGCTGACCAGAGCCAAAGGATGGTCTTAACAAGGTAGCATCGGAGGGGGCAGATCCTCCATTTGTCACATCTTGTAGCACAGGCAAGACCACTGAGACATGAGGCCAGGGTTCACTCTGTGTATGCACTGCTCAGCCAATCCTCCAGGAGTTTGATGTCCAGCTTAGAGCTCATTCTTGGAAGACAACCTGATGTGTCCTCATGAGACAGTCAGGGTGTCTTGCCAGACCTGCCGAGTTGACATTCAGATTGCCCTGGGTTACTCTTCTGGGAAATAACACCCTCTGTGAGAACCAATGAGTGACACTGCTGTTCGAGGACACTGAGCTGCATGGGTTTGCTAACACTGTGTCCTCTTTAACAGTATCCAACCATGTACAGCATGGACCCTGAACATGGGCATATATTCAACTGTATCCAGCGTGCGCATCAGAACACGTGAGTAGTGGGGTGGGCCTGAGTGCTGGCCTGAAGAGTTAAATTAAGCACTTGATGCGTGGTGTCTAGAATGTGGTGCCACCAAATGCTTTGTTTGTGTCTGGGTTGGGCCCTGAGAAAACATGAAGCTCTGCTGTAGCCTACTACCAAGCAGGTGAGACTTTACTGGGCCCTTGCCCTGCCTCAGACCATAGCAGTTCATCTCCAGCCACGGGCTGGCTTTTCCTGGAGGGGACTGTTGTGTGATATCATAGCCCCTGCCCATGGGGACCAATCCGAAGGGACAGGAAGCTCTGCATTTCAGTGGAGTATGCTGGGCCTTGCCTTTTGATGGTCTTAATTGTTCAAGTGCCTGATGAATGCTTGAATCTCCCGAAGAATGAGTGGCCTGTTGGTCACCAGCCCAGAAAGATTTAGTGGCACAGAGCATGACTGGTGTGTTCCCCTTCCCCAGTTAATAACAGCACCTTAGTCACTGGCAGTAATTTTCAAAGAGAACTGCAGGTCTTGGAGGCAAATGACTGCTAATTCCAGGCAGGGGCTCTGGGGTTGTCAGGCTTTCCAAGATCTGCACATCCATCCCTGCAAATGGTGTGTATAGACACTATTGTGCTTGTCACAGCACTCATGCACAGGCAGCTAAAGCTGGGCTCAGAAGCCTCTTGTGAGGAATCCCATCCCTTTTTCTTGGTCTCCAGACAGGCCAAGGGTGTTCCTTAAAACATGTTGCCCATCTCTCTCAAGTGCAGGGGAAGGTGAGGTAGGTAGAGCTAAATAGTCTAGATTTCCACAAAGATCTCATTAAATAAATAAATAAAAATCCTAAATGCAAATCTCTCTTCCTTTTCCAGCTTGGAAGTTTACCCCTCCTTCCTGTTCTTTCTAGCTGTGGGCGGCATCTACCACCCGGTGAGTCATCTCCCTGGCCAGGTCTGAAATGATCAGATCTGAGGTTGTTCCTGTTCTCCCCTGCCTGGCTGTTGGATGCAGGAGGGTGTGCCAAGATTGCCTAAGTCTGCCTTCTCTACCCTGACCCCTTATCCTGTTGACAGACAATGCTTATCAAGTTGAGTTCCCCTTTGGGCAACCAAAGGAGACCAGTGGATCAGGGTAAGATTTCTCCCTCTCTGACATCCTTAACCTTTCCTGCTTTTCTCTAGCGTGTTGCTGTGGGGCTTGGCCTCACTTGGATCATTGGGCGAGTCCTCTATGCCTATGGCTATTACACAGGAGGTGAGTGTTCAAAATGACAAAGGATGGGCCCTATTTAAGACTGCAGGCTCCTTCTAGCCTCTTTAGTTGAAGGCTGCCCTGCCCTGCGAGTCAGTGAGGGGGGCAGGAGAGAGGGGTGGTGAAAAAAGCTTCCTGTGCTAAGGAGGGGAGGCTGGTAGTTTTGCCCTACATGACAGGGTGATGGCAAAGACTTTACATTGCTGAGTCTGCACACGCTTGTCCTATACAAGGAGCTCTCCTGTGGGGATAGGCAGAGCCAAACCTGGCTACCCCCACTGTCATGGTACCTACTGCTCTGCCCTGAGTTTGAGTTTGCAAAGGCCAGTTGGTCTCACAGGTACAGCATCCTCATTAGACTGCAGCACATTCCCCCTCCCTAAAGAAAACCAGAACTCTGGCCCCAGTAAGAAAAGATGGACTGACGTGTGTTGTCCCCCTTTTCCCAAACACACCAGAGGCTTTCCTTAAACAGCAGTGGCATCACTAGGGGGGATTAGGGGGCCTCAGCCCCCCAAAACTTAAGGGCAGCTCCCTGAGTAGCCCGCCACTCAACTGCGCAGGGATGCACCATTGTGTGCCCCCCCCCCGGGAATGCTGCCAGGCTGTGGCCAGGAGGGAGCTGCTGCAGGCTGGGCTGGGAGTTTTCAAAACTCCTACCCTGGCCGACTGCTCAGAGCAAGGTCATGCTGGGGGCCACAGCCCCGCTCTCCTCCAGCACCAGGTAAAGGAGCCAGGGGGGAGGGAGGGGTGTCCAGGGGCAGGCATGCTAGCCTGGTGGGGAAAGGGCGTGGGGGAGGGGAGTCAGCCTGGGGCAGCAGGAGCCAGCAGCGGGACCAGGGCTTGGGAGAGCCACCAGGGTGGGGGAACAAATCAGGGTCCCGGTGGCTGGTGGGTGCTGCCCCCCCCCCCCCGCTTAGGTGTAGCGTTGCCCCTGGTAAAGAGCACAGCTATTCAGCCATGACCAACTCTCTCTTCTCCCTGCGATTCATGATGGGCACAAGCTTCTGCATCAAACATCTATTGGGGCTTCTGTAAACAGTTGCACAGGAAAGAAAGAGGCAAAACAAATGCAAAAAAAAACCAAGGAGTCATGTGGCACTTTAAGATTAACAGATTTATTTTTTGCATGAGCTTTCGTGGGAGAAGATCCCACTTCCTCAGATGCTTCGAAGATGGGTGAACTTGTAGAAAGGAATGAAAATAAATGCAAGGGGGTGTAAAACATAGGATCAGGTCACACTAACAGCAAATCAGAGCAGTTGTTAGGTTCAAACCATGGGAAGCCTGAAGTCAAATTACCTTTTGTAATGGGAAAAGAACCCATAGTCTCAATTAAGTCCTGCTTTCACAGAATTTAGCTTGCATATTAATTCAATTGCAGCTGTTTCTCTGACGTCTTGATGTCCCAGCTACACCTCTGACAACGGTTATTAACAAATCATTTATTGAGTGATTAGAAAGATGGAAGTGCTCAGCAACTGGTTTCTTTGTTTTGTGATTTCTGATATCAGCTCTGTGTTCATTTACTCTTTTGTGCAGCGATCGTCCTCTTTGTCCAATGTATAAGGTGTTAGGGCATTTCTTGCACGATGGCATAGATCACATTAGAAGATGAGCAAGTAAATGAGCCTTTGATGGAGTAGCAGGCTTGATTAAGACATATGATGGCATCTATTGTGCAGATATGCGGGCAGACTTGGCAGGGTGGTTTGTTGCAGGGGTGTGTACCTGCTTCAGTGTTTCTGTTGTTAGATCTGTAGTTGCTGGTGAGTATGGGTTTAAGATTGGGTGGCTGTCTGTAGGCAAGGAGAGGTCTGTCTCCCAAGGCTTGAGAGAGAGAGAGGGATCATCTTTTAGAATAGGCTGTAGGTCCTTAATGATCTGTTGCAGAGGTCTGACTTGAAGGTTGTATGTGGGGATGCAGCTTCTCTGTTATTCCCCAAAAAGCAGTGTAAGCATTGAAGAGAGGAAGGACAGACAGCCCTTTAACCCTCCAGTTGTTGTTGGAAGAGCTCATGCTCCCTGTCACTCAATTGCTGATCATTTTCTCTTAAGTACAGTTACTCAGCTGCAGAGCCCCCAAAGCCAGCCTTCCTACTACTGGATATTCACTGTGGAGTGCTACAGTCTGGCAATCTAAATTTTTGGCTTCCCCTTCAAAAACAAACCACACTTCTTTATAAGAACAATGTTTCTACAGAGTAAGCTAAGGCCAGACTTGCACCCACCCTCCCATGTGCTGTCTTATTAAAGGTGTATTAAAGCTCCTGGCAGCATGAGATAGTGCTGCTCAGCTAGCTAAACATATGCTGCCTCGTCTCTTTCTACAGATCCCAGAAAGCGAAACCGAGGTGCCATTGGGTCAGCTGCACTCATCGGATTGGTTGGAAATGCTCTGTACTCAGCCCTCCAACACCTTGACTGGATCTCTAGGGAGTAGCTGACCTCCTTCCCCCTCTGCAGGTTCCTGGAGAATTTCCAAGGTGTCGAGTGTTGGGTTTTCATGGGAGGTGGTTTTGGATAATAAACTTCTTAATTTCCAATCATAGCAAGCTGTTTTCCTAATTAAAATTCAAAAGGAACTCAAAAGTGCTTTTTGAAGTTGTTCTGAGCAATAGTTGAGAGGAGGGAATTGGGGAAAAGAGGAGCCTCTGTGGTACATACAGGAGTCTAGTGAACTGGCCCACACGCTTTTCTCTGTGGCTGGCCTAGCCTGGTGCCATCTTACATGACAAATCAAACTAGGTTTTACAGTGTTAGGCCTGTCCAGATAGAGATCAGCTGCTCTGAGTGAGTGTAGGAAGGGTTGTGTCCAGGTCACAGCCAAGCAGCTGCTCCTTCCTTCCCCTGTGGTGCTCCAGCAGTACTCTCCCTTTAGGGTCTTAGGTTTGTGTGTGAGTGGACAGGCTATGCTCCACAATCATTGCCCAGTTCTTGTGTTTAAAGTAAGAGATTCTGGCCCCCTGTTCCAAAGGTTGCTCTGTTCCTGCTTTTGGCCCAGACCCTCAAATCTTATGATCCCTTTTCCCAGAGAAGCAGCTGTTCTCTCTGGGTGCCAATGTTTGTAATGAGGCCTTGCTCCTGTACTGTTTTACTCTGCAGTCTGCATCTCAGGCCCTGCAAATCCAAGGATATCCACATCCATGGATATCTGTGGACCATTTCTTGCGGATGCACATCGGATACGGATCCACATATTTGTATCTGTGCAGGGCTCTACAGATGAGGGCAAATTCTTAAACAAGGTATGCAAATGAAGGAGGGAATGAGAGCGAGAGCAGCTGTGGCCAAGAAAAGAGAATTTGAGATGGATTATCCAGAGCAGGCAATGCTGGGTGTTTCCCCCTACTGTATCTTAAGGAGGCAGAAACTGCCCTGAGTATTGGGCACTTGACAATAAGCAACACTTCAGTTAGATGAAATTAAGGCTATTTGCTCCTCATGTGTCATCTGTGCAAGTCCCTTTACATCAGGGCTCAACAAAATTGGGTCCCAGCTATGCACCAGTGATTTTATTTCTGGTTGCCACTGGGTGCTCCTCCACTGCAGTTCCACAGTAGAGCTAGGACCCAGGCTACAATCCCTGGTCACCATGGTGACCTTGCACTCAGATTGTGTTGATCCCTGCTTTACATACTCCCATCTAGCTAAACTAGCCAGACCCAGCTTTGAATTCTTGATCAGTCCCTGCATGTGTGCAGTCTTCACTGAATTGCTGCCAGCAAAGCACTAGCTTGCTGCTGTCTAGAACTGAATGCTATGCAAAGAGCATTAAGTAGCAGAAATCCATGTCCTGAAAGACCCCATGGAAGCAGCTTTACATATGGCAGTGCTTGTCTCCCTCCCTCTAATTCTGGGTTTTTCCTTTTGCTACAGCACTGGATTTCAAAATCCTGGTGCCCAATGTTCACTCCCAGCTGTACATCCATACACATGTGAAAACCACACAGAAGAAACACACAGTGCTGATATTGGTGCACACAGTCTATGAAAAATTACATGGAACATTTCTGGTGCCCTGAGTCTTTTTATGCAGTGAGTGATCTAGGCAGTCACTCCATCGTAGGAGAGAGACTTAAATTAACTTTGAACTCCTAGCTGAACAAGATTGAGCCTGTCAGCTGCTTGTTCCCTGATCACCTCTGGTCATCAAACTTTTTTCCTCAGGACGCAGCTCTGGCCCCTCTGCCATGCAGCACCCCCCCCCCCCCCCCCCGGGAACAGTGAGGGTGCTGCAACCCAGTCACTACAGGTCTGTGACCCAAAATTTGATGGCCACTGCTCTAATCCACAATTGAAAGTTTCAGCTCCTCTCCAAAACAGCTTTGAGTTTTTGTTTAATGACCCTGCAAGTGACACTGTATTGACTGTTACAATACAAGTAACCCTGGCTTCATCTACTAGGAGGCAACTCTTTGAGCTGCAGCTCCCATGCTTCCATAAACAGATCTCACCACCAAGACCATACACCAGCACTTTTATTTAATTGTTAGGATAAATGAATATGAAATAAGTGTGCATACATAATTGTTTGTATAACTACAGGTGCCTTAGGACATAAACAAACTACCCCTAGGCAGTGCTGGGCTTGTCACGCAAGCCCTACTCCAAAGCTTACTGGTAGATGCCCTTACTACTACTGTTTTATACACAGTCACAGGGTAGTGAACCAAGAGTGACCATGGCTGTTGGCATGTAGAGGGCCCACCGGTGTTCAGACAACCCCTCTTCCATGTTGAAACAGTTTTGGACAAGGGTACTGATGCTCAGAACCAGTCAGTTGTGCTCCTATCTACCAAGGCCCAGTATGTATGAAGGAAACTTGCATATAGACTCTGGCCTCACTGAAAGTGTCCCCCATGTACAAGGAGCTGTCAGATTACCATCCACTGTTTAGTAAAATTGTTACACTAAATTGCCAAGAGACAGAGCAATGAGTTGCTGGTGATGAATCAAGGTCACTTAGTCCACTCTTAGTCCTAGGGCCCCCACACAGACTGTGAAGAATGGGACACACTATAGCCAGAAGTGTCTCTCTCTCTCCCCCACACTAACCCACCCCAGTTTCCCCCTTTGGCACCTGACATTCAGAGCACTTCCTGCCACCTAGCAGAAATCTCTGCTGACTGAATAGGTGGCCCGTTCCTCTCTCATGAGGCCCCTGATGTTAGAACACAGATTCCACATCACCCATCTCCACACATACAGTTTTCAGCTGCGAGTAATACTCCATCACTGCCTGGCCATTCTCTCTGCCAAACCCTGGAAGGGATAAACACCATATCAAAGAGTGAGATAGCAGTCCCAGCCATTACCTGCTACCCACCCTGTTTTATGCCACTGCTGTGCCACCAGCAGCATAGCAAAACTCCTCCTCTCTCACCCTTGGATGACCCCTGCCTGCAGGGAGTAGTGCGCATCACTACCTTCCTGACAAGGTATATCTACTAGAATGAGTAGCTGAGGCAGCTCAGAGGTAGGAGCCAGGGCAGCCCATGCAAATTCCCCTCCCTTACTTTCTCTGTGTGAAGCACTGCAGCTCATTCACCAACCTCCAGCCTTCAGTTTCTAACTGCAGTCCTGGGGAATTTAGGGCTGGGCCTTCAAAATAGCAACTAACATGGAGTGACTTTTGGCTTCCCAAGCCTCTGAGGATACCACTTGATCCTGCCACTGGAGGACTAGGGACAACCTTCATCCTGCATGCTGGAGAGGTTTCAAAGTGAAGCCCAAGCAGGTTTTGCAGAGCAGAAGCCTAGCTCACCTGACATCTTGTAACCTCCAAAGGGCACCTCCACAGGACTGACATTATAGTTGTTAATGAAGCACATTCCAGCCTGGAGAGCAGCCACCACCCTGTGAGCCCGCTGGATGTCCCTGCAGGAGGAGGAGAGGGTCTAGTGAGAGCCTTTTGTTCCAGGCTAGTTCCCCCAGTACATCTGCAGATGGCTCAAGAGGGGGCATCAAGTCCCACTGGCAGCTTTCATTCCCCCTCACCCAGCAGCAGTGTTGTGGAGCAGTGCATGAGAATCTCTCTCACAGGTGGTTTGTTGACCCACACCCAAGTGAGGTACCCAACTTGCCCAAGGGATGTAGCAGCTAATTGCCAGGAAACCTAGGACAGAACTTAGAGCTGCCAGAACAAAGAATCCAGGAAGACAGGCTGTCTTCTCCTCCACCATAACATTCTTCCCCTAATCCATTGTCCATTTCAAAGACTGCACACTGCTCCCCACCTGTACCTGGTAAAGACACCACCTGCCAGCCCAAAGGTGGTGTTATTGGCTCTCTCCAGGACCTCCTCCTCAGTGTCAAATGGTAGGATGGACATGACAGGTCCAAAGATCTCCTCTTTCACACATGTCATGTCATCTCTGCAGTTCCCTGGAAAGCATTGCAACACACACTGGTATAGGCAAAGGTGAATCCTGTACACATAACCCCAGCCCTGTTACAACAGTATGTGAAACACCATCTTCGGTGCTGCATTACCCAAGGTGGGAAGGGTTGAGGGTAGAAGGTGGGGCAGGGGATAACACATCCAAGCTCTCACATGCAGAGCAAGCACTAAACTTCTACACTCATCCCTCTGGTGTCATTCTACTAGACTTCAACCCACAACTTCTGTCATTTTCTGTCATGATCCCCATGTACCATCCATCATGTCCCTGTATCCTGTCCCAGGATCTAGGAACCCCTGCATACCTTGAATTGCAACCTGGAACCATTATCTGCCCTGCTGGCAGAAAGCACCGCTGTGTGAGATTGCAGGGCTAGGCTGAGCTACATGGGAGGCCAAAGGAATGTTCTGCAAGTTGGGATTGAACAGGAGGTGGAAGTTTCACATCTTCTGTCTGGACGATGCCCATAAGACCCTCCATCACCTATGCTACATAAAGACCACGTCCAGATATGGCACCGATGCACGACTTCTATCTAGTCATAACTAGAGAGGGCTGTAAGGGGTTTCTGGAGGATAGAACAAAGCTAGGCTAACTGGACAGTGTGATAAATGAAACAGTGTGGGCTAAAGCCATGTCTACACTGCAATCAGGTCTGACTGTAGCGCACACACATCCAAGCTAGCTTTGATCTAGCTAACCAGAATAACAGCACAGCAGCAGATATAAGCATCCCCAGGACAGAGTTCATCCTCAAGCTGCTAAAGCTACAACTGCACTACTATTGTAATTCAAATTAATTCAGGTACATTTACACGGGCTCCAATCAAAACTCTGAGTGCAGGGTAGAAATCCCCTAAATTGCAAGGTAATCCATGGTAGGAATGCAATTTGGATGTCTCAATCCTTCCTAGGCTCTAAATTAACTCCAGAAAGGGACCTAGGCGTTGCTGTGAACAGCTCAAGGGCCTCTGCTCAGTGCAGAGCAGCACTGGAGGGCTAGGAAGCATAAGAATTTAGGACAATATTGCTACACTGTATAAAAAGTCTGCTCTTGAATACCATAGATCAGTGGCTCCCAACCTTTTCTCTGCTGTCGCGCATCTTGATGCCTTCAGTTATGTCATGGCACACCTCTATTATAAAATCCACAAATATTCAAATTAACTCATGAATATTCATAAGCCATGACCATCTTTTGGGGCTGCCACCCATGGCTGCAGCTCAGGGGAACCCACCAGCTGGGGCCTCGTGGGGCTGCAGCTGCAGCAAACCCCCGGCTGGGGCCATATGGGCCCACCACCCACAGCTCTGGGGCCCCATGGGGCCACTGCTTGCAGCTGCAGCTCCAGCTTAGGGGAATTCCCTCAGCTAGGACCACGTGGGGCCACCACCTGCAGCTGTGGCTCCAGCTCAGGATTCCTGTGGCACACTGGAGAAGTTGCCATGGCATGCACACTGGTTGAGAACCACTGCCACCAATAGTCAGTTCTAGTCACCCTTTGCAAAACAGCCAAGATAGGAAAGGCCCAAAAATAGCAGCAGCCCAGAGAAACAGAAAAGATTGAGACTATTCAGGTTAGAAAAGTGGCTGTGACAAGAGGTGCATCAAAGAAATGGCTTACAGAAGTTACATCAGGCACTCCTTTCTCACATACAAGGGAACTCCCAAATACTTAAATAAATAAATAAATCCATCCATCCATCCGGCAATGATGATAAGCCTGGGAACCCACTGTCACTGGATGAGATCAAGAGCTTAGTAGGGTGTAAGGAGAATTAGTTTAACAACACCTACAGTCAAACTACATGGAAAAACCTTACAAGTCTTAGGGCAGAGCAAGTACTAAATCACCCAAAATTAGGAAATTTTCACTCTTTTGGGCCAACTGTCTTCCAGTTCTTCATCCTGGGGGTGTTAAATCACCTTCCTCTGAAGCATCAGATTTGGGACATGACCAGAGATGTTAGAGCGTGACCCTAGCCTCTGGAGTCCTGTGTGCTGAGTCCAGCTGCCTGAGCCATACAAACATTACACCTTTTGTGGGCTTCACTTTAAGTAGGGATCCAAATGATCTCAGGAGCTGGTTAACACTACCGTATGCATACAAGACAGCTCCACTGTGCTGAAGAGGAAACATACCTAGCACACAGGGTCGCATGTAGTAGCCATTCTTCAGCTTGGGGTCATCTGGTACATACAGGTCCCCACCACACAGTACCTTCGCCCCCTGAAAATGAGCCAAACCAAAGGCACACAGCATGTTAGAGAGCCAGCACGCCACTTTGATGTGCTTGTTGGCCAGAACCAGCCACAGCTGCAGCCCTAGAAGAGGTCTAAAGTGGATGGAGCTGGCTAGTCACTGGAATGAGGGATTCCAGGAGCCTGGGAGGTTGATGTAGTGGCAATAGTCATCAAAACAGCTTCAAAGAGAGTTGCATGATGAAGCCCCTGGAGTGCTTGGAAGGTTAACAGAGCAGAGTCATCACTGGGAGCTATGCTGAGGCCAGACCAGGCAGATCTCAGTGACAGGACTAGACAGTCCACCAAGATCAGGAAGCTTCCCTCCATGCCACCAAAATACAGGAAAACAGCAACACTTTGTACTACTTGTGAAGCAAAGCCAGGCTGGATTCCCAAAGGTATTGTGGTTCCCTTGCCTCCACCAGATCTGACATCTCCCCTCCAGGGCTCTTCCAGGAACTTCAAACACCTACCTGAGATACCTCCAGGCCTGAGCAGCATGTAACTGGCAAGATTCATAAAGGGAATGTTCTCCCCACCAAAATGGGCAAGTGATCTGCTCTACTGTACTACGGGCAGAAGATTACGCCTCCATGGAAATTAGTCAGTCATGTGGCAGGCCGAGTGCTGCCCTTGGCTTGACTTTGCTCTATCTTTTAGAGCATGTGATATCACCCAGCAATAGATGCTTTGATTGGACAGGATGGGGCTAAAGCAGACATCTACAGAAGGCATCCTGCCCTACTGCCTAGTCCATCTGGAGGTAACTGCAGCAGGCCAACCATGAGCCAGCTGTCACTGGGGACAGTAGAGACGAGTAAATCAAGCTAGGACCTATTGACAGGCTTGCAAGTCTTTCTTGAACTGAAAACCTTTTAGCTTAGAGCACAGACAGACAGCAATGCAGCACCCCATACCACAAACGGAAAGCTGTTAAGGCACCACAACAAGCAGACATAGGAGAAGCTCAGTGTTTGTATTAAGAACTGGCCAGGGCCCAAAGTTGAGAGCTCTGCCATTCTCCTGTTACACGGGGAGATATTGCTAACATTCCTGGTGGAGCCAGGAGCTGCAGTTCCTTGTTAATATGTCAGAAATGGTAATGTAGAACCCTAACTTGGCCTGTGGCTGGAAGAATGCATGTCCCACTGCCTTGTCTAAAGAGCCCAGTAAAAAGTAATGAGTCTGCCCAGGTGATCTGTTACTGGCCTGATGTGTTAAACAAAGAGCTCTGCAGTTAAACTTTAAACCAAGTCTGTCATTCATTCTAGGGAGAGTGCCAAATTCAGCTTTTCCACAACTGTCTCCTCTTGATCCATGGCACAACTCCAACTGGGACCAATGGGATGTTTGCACAAAGATCAAAAGTGGAATCTGGCCTATAGGTAACAGATTTGGACCAGCTCCTCAGCTGGTGCTGATCAGCATTGTGTCAGCGGAGCAATGCCAGTTTACCTCAGCTAAGGATCTGACCCTTAGCTGTTCATTACACAGTCAACCCCTTAGTATCTGTACCTATTGAAAACCAAGTTGGTGGGTGGGCATAAGCCCACCCACTTCTAAAACCCCTCCCCCAGCCTACAGGGAGGTGGCACAGGACTCGTTTTCAAATAATTTCATGGGACAACTCAGGAAATAACAGGGACGGGTGTGAGGGTCACAGGTTTACAACGAGGGTTTCAGAAGGGGACACCGAGCAGACAACCCTGGACAGCGTCCACTGCTCCCGAAAGGTGTCCAGGGAGCCAGCGGACGCCGCCCAGAGGAACTCTGCCCGGAGACGTGCACGAACTAGGGACCGGAAATAGGCCCCACAGTCGCAGGCCCCTCCCTCAGCCAACCTCCTTTCCCTGGTCTTATAGATGGCTACTTTGGTGTAGGCCAGGAGAAGGTTGGCGAGGAGGTCCCATGACTTTGTGGGGCCACGGAGAGGGAGTGCATAGATGAATAAGTGAGGGGAAAGTGCAGCCAGAACCTCAATAAGAGGTTCTGGAGGAGCCAGAAAAGGGGCTGCAACCTGGCGCACTCCAGATATACATGCGCCAGGGTCTCCCTCACACCACAAAAGGGGCAGGTGTTGAGATGAGGGGTGAACTGCGCCAGGTACACACCCGTGCTTATGGCTCCGCGCAGGAGCCGCCAGCTGATGTCCCCGGCGGGCCGCGGGATAAGGGTGGTATACAAACTGGCCCACCAGGGGTCCTCGCCCTCCACAGGTGGGATAAGATCCCGCCACTTTGTATCGGGGTGGGACGCAAGGGCGAGGAAATGGACGGTATGCAGCACGAGCATGTACAGATATTTACGGGGCGTGGTTCGAAGTGAGACCGGCTGCAGATCTAGCAGCCAGCTCAGGGTGTGGGGTGGGGATGGCTGGGGGGGCTCACGGGGCCGGGGCCCGATCAGAAGTTCCAGAGGGCCAGGGCTAAGAGGGGGGTGGGGAGTACCCTCTCGCAGGACCCACTCAAGGTAGGCTCGAGCAGTGGGAGGCAAGGCCGCCTTCACCTCCTGGAGTAGGCGTCGGGGGGTACGTGGAGTGGAGAGCCCCATGCACTGAGCTAGCTCATGGGGATCCACCCAATCCCCCCATGCATAATCCAGGAGGTCTCCAACCCTGGTGACACCTGCCAGGACCAGCCTCTGCCTCACGGAGGGGGCCTCCGCCACCTGCACAGAGATGGAGGTTGTGTAGCAGGGGCTCCGCAAGGAGGTCCACCCCCTCGGTGGGTACAACTGACCTGGAAGCCGTGATGAGCCTCCAGGTCCGGAGGAGGTCATGGTAGAAGGCCGGCAGCTCTGAGAGGTCTCACGGACGACCCCTCAGATCGAAATAAAAGAGCTGCCGGTCGTATCGGAGCCCTCGGTAGTGGCGGAGGAAGGTGTGTGCCAAGTGGCTCCACGCTGGACTACCTACACTATAAAGGAGTCTCTGCAGGACCTGGAGGCAGAAGGTGTGGACCTGGCTGTAGATACAGCACAGGCTCTGCCCTCTTTCCTCCAGCGGGAGGCTCAGAACCCCTGCAGAGACCCAGTGCAGTACTGGCCAGAACTCCTCCAGAATTGTCCTCTGGAGCTTGACCAGGAAACCCGGGGGAGGGGCCAGGGTGTTGAGCCAGTGCCAAAGCATGGACAGGACGAGCTGATTGATGACCAGTGCCCATCCCCAAAGGGAGAAGCACTGCAGCAGCCCTGTCCATCTCCGGAGCTGGTCACCGACCCTGCCCTCTAACTCCTGCCAGTTCTCATCCGGGGAGGGATGGGTGGCAGAAAGGTAAACGCCCAGATAGAGCGGCAGACCCGCACTCCACTGGATGGCCTGAAGCTCACTGGCCACCCAGCCCCTACCATCAGGCCAGAGCTCTTGACCCAATTGACCTGGGCGGAGGAGGCTGCCGAGTAGATGGCCTGGCAAGCCTCCAGCCGCGCCAGGTCACCCGGGTCCTGGACCACGAGGAGCACGTCGTCGGTGTACGCTGACAAGACCAGCCTCAGCTCTGGCTCATGGAGCACCAACCCCGTCAACCTCTGGCGGAGAAGACAGAGGAAGGGCTCGATGGCCAGAGCGTACAGCTGGCCCGACAATGGACAGCCTTGACACACTCCTCGCCCGAAGATGACCAGTTCGGTCAGGGTCCAGTTGAGCTTGACCAGACACTCTGCAAAGGCGTACAGTTCCCAGAGAAACCCCACAAAATGGGGACCAAAGCCGAATGCCTGCAGGGTGCCCAAGAGATACCCGTGATCCATCCCATCGAACTCCTTCTCCTGGTCCAGGGCCAGAAGGGCGAATGACAGACCGTCCCTACACCCGAGCTCCAAGAGATCCCGGACCAGATAGAGATTATTAAAGATGGAGTGGCCCGGGACAGTGTAGGTCTGGTCTGGATGGATCACGTCCTGCAGCACGGACCCCAGGTGCAGCGAGCTGGCCTTAGCTACTATTTTATAGTCCATGCTGAGGAGCGAGACGGGACACCAATTCCGGAGGTCGCGGAGGTCCCCCTTCTTAGGCAGCAGTGCCAACACCGCCCGCCGGCAAGAAAGGGGGAGCACTTCGCTCTCCTCAGACTTGGCCCAGATGATGGTGAGGTCCGGGTCGAGGACATCCCAGAACGCGCTGTAGAACTCCATGGTCAGCCCGTCCATGCCCGGGGATTTGTTGGTGGGCATGAGACGCAGGGCTTCCAAGAACTCGGCCAGAGTGAGAGGTAGCTCCAGCCAGTTCTGGTCGCCCTCGCTGATCATGGGAAGTTCGTTCCAGAGCACCTTGCAGGCGTCGGCTTCGGTCAGATCCGGGGAGAAAAGACTAGCGTAGAAGGCCCTGGCCCTTCCATGCATCTCCTCTGTATCCGTGAGGGGAGTGCCATCTTCCGCCAAAAGGCAGGTGACATGCTTTTTGGCCCCCCTCCGTTTCTCCAAGGCATAGAAGAAGCGGGAGCCGCGATCCATCTCCCGAAGGAGATGGATACGAGATCGAACAAAGGCTCCCCAGGCCTGAAGATCCTTGAGGGCCCGAAGTTCCTCCCGCTTCTCCTGGTGCACCCTGAAGAGGGATGGATCCTCAGGGCTGGCGGCCAAGTGCCTCTCCAGCTCTAAGACCTCCCGTTCCAGCTGCTCTATAACCCTATCCCTCCTCCGGCTGGCCCCCCAAGTCTAGTCGAGGGAGAAGAGCCGGGCACGCACCTTCCCCACGTCCCACCAATGCCATGCCGAGGGAAAGGCAGCCCTCTGCCCCTGCCAGGCCAGCCAGAACTCCCGGAAGGACACCACGAAGCCCACATCCTCCAGCAGGCTATTATTAAAATGCCAGTAGGCCGGCCCCGGCCTCTCCGCCAAGAGAGAGGCCGTCACGGTCACCAAATGGTGATCTGAAAAAGGGGCCGGCTGGACGCCAGAGGAGTGGGCCAGTGTGAGGTGACTTCGGGACAGATATATAAGGTCCAACCGGGAGTGGCGCGACCGATCGTCCCCCACCCGGACATAGGTGAAAGTCACCTCGTCGTCCGGGTGGTGGTCGCATCAAACGTCCACCAGGGAGTGATGGTTTATTATCTCTCTGAGGACGTTTGCGGCGGCCGGGCACTGCTCGTTCCCCGTGCGGTCCTGCTCCTCAAGGGTGGTGTTAAAATCCCCACCCAGGACCAGGCACTCCCAAGGATCCAAAGTGCCAAGGAACGTGGCCGCCTGCCGGAAAAATTGCACTCGCTCCGGGCCCGATGTCGGGGCATAGATGTTGACCAAGTTCAACGTCAGCCCCTCCATCCGGACCCAGAGGTGCAGCAGGTGGCCCGGCACGACCTCGGCAACCCCCAGCACCTCCGGCTATAGATCAGGGGAGAACAGGGTGGCCACACCGCTACAGCAGGTGGACAGATGACTCAGGAACACCCCGTTCCCCCACTCCAGCCGCCAGCTGGCCTCGGCGGCTGGATCCGTGTGGGTCTCCTGCAGGAAACCACAGAGTACCCCCCCCCTCCGGAAGGGAGGAGAGCACCTGGGTCCTGCGGAGACCCACCCTACAGCTTCTGGCATTTAAAGTGGCAAAGATGATTGGGGCCATGAGGGCTGGGGGGGGATCCTCAGAAGTGGCAGTACCACCAGCAGCCTCCGTCGGGCCACGCAACAATCCGCGACTGACCCCAAAGGTCATGAGGGAGTCGTGGAAAGTGCGGGCCCTCTGGTATGCCGCAGCATCCTGCTTCCCGGTCCTTTTGCCCTCCTTTAGTATGGCCCTCGCAGCCCGGAGGACTAGATGGAAATTCCCCCAGTGCTGCAGAGCGAGCTGCACCCGACTCCTGGCCCCACAAGTGTCTGCCAGGAACACACGCAGCTCCTCCCACAGCGCCATGGGGTCCATGTCCTCCGGTCGGGTCCCCGTGATGGCCCCAGAGCCAGCCGGGGTGGAAAGACATGACACAGAGCCCCGTCTCGGAGCCGATGTCATGGGCGCCGAATCACCTGGCTGAGCCCCCGGCACATGGAAAGGTGACAGTGGAGGGAAAACAGCAGCCCCGGGGACAGAGGGAGCCACAAATGCCGCACCCCGTGAATCGGTCGACGGAAAGGGGACAGACACAATCCTGGGGGCGGCAGCAATAGGGGATGGGGCTAGGATAGGACTTGGGGTGACATCTGAGGGAGAAGTGGGGACAGGGTCAGGAACAACACAGGTAGAGACAGGGGAAGGGGCAGGAATTGGGAGAGGGTCCCCCAGTGGTTAAATCACCAGGGTGCAGCTCCCCTTGACTGGGTGCAGGGTTTTCTAAGGAGGAATCAGGGGCGGGGTCCGTGCTGACGCTGGGCATAGGGGCGGGAGTAGGTGGATTATCTCTGTCCTCAGCATCAGACACCGGGGAGAAAACGAGGAGGAAGGGGCAGCTGTCCCACTGGGGACAACACCCCGGGACCCAGCTGCTCGGTGCTGGCCGTCGCCTCGAAAGGCTTGGCGGCCGCAGTTGGAGTACCAAAGTTGGAGTGGGGGAACGGGGTGTTCCTGAGTCATCTGTCTGCCCACTCTAGCGGTGTGGCTCCATAGTTCTATAGGAAGGGAAACCTGGGATGGGTAGACAAGGTAAGGAACAAAGGGAAAAGGGGGGACTAGGCGATACCACTCCTCCCCGCTAAGCAGCAGGCTGGGGAGGAGGGCGTGAAAAGGCGAGAGGGAGGAGACAAACACAATGGGAGAGGGGTGGGCTATTTAGGAGTGAGGGGCGGCAGACCACTCCTCCCTGCTAGGCTGCAGGCAAGGGAGGAGGGCGCCAAGGGAAGAGGGATAGGGAACTTTAAAGATTAAAGGGCCAGCTCCTCTGGCTGCACTGGGTGAAAGAGGAAACTATATTCTCAGGGGGTGCAGTGCACAGGGGAAATAAACAAAAAGTTTAGGGGTCATGAGGTCTGGCCTACTCTGTTTGTGAGGGGGACTACACGGGTGGGCCTAATAGGCATTAGGGGTGGGGTGGAAAAGCAGTGGAGAGAATAGGGAGGGGCAGGGAAACCAAACAAACTTTCAAAACTAGGGGTGGTGGTGGTGGTGGTGGTGGTGGTATTTCCCCTGTAGCTCTCCCCCCACTCCCCACAGAGCAGGGGAATGGGTGGGAGGAAGTCCAGCCGGCAGGGGCGGGGGGGGGAATGTGTAATGGAGGGAACACTGAACCAGCTGGAGAACAAAAGAAGGGGGGGAAGCCCTCCAGCCACTGGGGGTGGGGAAGAAAAAAAGAGGATGGGTTAGGCAATGGGGAGGGGGGCAAACTGCTACTGCTGGGGGAGTTCTATGGTCCCTGCTGCTCAAACAGTCCCAAGATGTTCCAAGACTTGGGAGCCTGCTGCTATCTTGGAGAGAGGGGAGGCCAGGGGGCAGCAGCTGGGGGGAAGGGGTGGCAAAATTAAGTTCTCAGTCTCTAGAAAGCTCACCCCCAGCTGCAAACAGCAAAGTTTCAGTCCTTGGGGCCTCCCCTCAATGGTGGTAACTTCTTATGATGAGGCAGCAGGCTCAGGAGCAGCAGGGACTGGTTGGCTGGAGAGGTGGTCTTCTCCGGTGGTGGTGGTGGTGGTGGTGGTGGTGGTGGTATTTCCCCTGTAGCTCTCCCCCCACTCCCCACAGAGCAGGGGAATGGGTGGGAGGAAGTCCAGCCAGCAGGAGCAGCAGCAGCAGGAGAAGAAGGTAAGAGGAACAGAAGTGGGGGGGTAGTAGAAGCAGGTCCAGGCCCAGGACCTCCTTCCAGCAGCCAGCCAGCTGGGCAGGCACTGTGGCCTGCCTCTGAGTCCGAGCTAGAGGAACACCCCGAACACCCCCACTGGCCAGGCCAGGGAACAGCAAGGACTCAGCCCCAGAAGCAGGAGGGCGTGGCCAGAGCAGGAAGGGGCAGTATAAAAGCCCAGGCTAGGAGCTCAGTTGGGCTTGAGCTCCTGCCGGGGAAGGACGTGCCGCTGCGGAGGGAGCAAGCCCAGCTAGACCAGGACCAGGCCCCCCAGCCAGGCCCAGGCTCCAGGGACACCCGACAACGGCCCACCCAGCCTCCCCAGACCAGGCGACTGGGAAGGGGGCTCAGAGGCAGCCGACTAGGGTGGGCACTTAAAAGGCCACCAGGCCCCATCACAGCCACGCCACTCAGGGGCGACCCGGGGCACAGGGAAGTGGAGGGCCTAGCTCCTTTCCAGGCCTGTGACCTAGAGGAGCTGTCCTCCATCGAAGAGGAGCTGCCCACTGCCTCCAGCCCCTGCGACCTAGAGGCGCTACCCTCAGCTGAGGAGGAATTGCCGGCCCCGTATGGACCCCAGGAACTGGAGGAGCTGCCCCTTGCAGAGGGAATGACGGAGTATCCAGACCTGCTGCCCATGGATACAGGGGGGTTCGCTGGTATCCCACAGGCCTGCTACAAGGGAGACCCTAAAGATAGGTACTCAGAGCGGGTGGACAGGACAGGGGTTGGAGGAAGTGGCCCAGGGAGGGCAGGATGGCGGGCCGTGTTCCCAGGGCAGCGTGTTTCAGCGACTGCCCCACTGACCCTGGGGTAGGCCACCCTGCCCCTGTTTAGGGCCTTGGGCTGAGATGCAGTGGAGTGGGTGGGCCTGCATCTCCCTCCTCAACCTTCCCTTTGTTGTCCTGATACAAGGAAGCATTAACCCGTACCTGACCTCCAGACTTTGCATTTGCCCGCCCCGCCTGAGGGCCGGGGCTCCAGAACTCGGTGCAAGCCTACAGAGACATTCTGTCAGTCGCCAGGAGGGTGCCACCCCGGCTACTCCCCTTGACCGCCCGTAGGAGGCACTCTCACGACCAGCCACCAGCATTGCAAGCTTACAGTAACAGGAAAATATTTTTCCCTTCATGATGACCCCTACTTGTGTCATTTTTTCTCCTTTCCTCCTTTGTTTCTCTGTTCCTCCTTTCGTCTCTCTGGATTTCCTTCTCTGCACTACCCCAATTCTACCCCTCCAGGGTTACACACGGGCCAAATCTGGAAGGTCTTCTTTAGAAACAAGGCCTTCCATTGTGTTTTTAAATGAAAGCTGAGATTCAACAGTATTCAAATACTCCACATAAACAGATCAAGCGAGCCACATGCTGGCCAACTCTGCTTTACATGGTACAATATGGGCTGTCTATCCCATGACCCCATAGCCATGCTGAGACTAACATCTGAATAGTATGACATCCTACCATTCTGATTCAACATCAAACAGTTGTGTCCTGGATAGGTTTTAATCCAGGGGTCACTAGTGCATGTACCCTGTTGGCATGTGTAATTCATAGCAGGGAGGGAGGTGGAAGGAGAGAGAGAAACACATGCTGCCTGTCTATTAAACAGGCAGCAGAGGGATCAAACTCCAACAACATGTGACTCTTTTCAGCAAGCCCCCTCAGATCCAAGAAATCCAGATGCTCTCACCTGTTCCTTTGCCTGCGCAATGAATCCCAGGACTCGCTCCAGGTGGGAGCGACTGATGAGGGCCCCCATCCGTGTGTCTTCCAGAAGAGGGTCTCCAATTTTAATCTTCTGGGTGCGTTTCACCACTTCCTCCGTAAAGACTTCCAGGATCTCCCTCTGTACAAAAACTCGTGTGCCATTGCAGCAAACCTGAGCAATCAGAATCAGCAATATCTTAGACAAGGCTGTGACAGGCTGCTCCAAGAATCCAGTCCAGTGTGCCACTGTGACCCCCCCAATCTCTGCTCGTGGACCCCTTTTTACCTGCTTTGCCAGGTGACTGCTCATTCCTGAGTCAGTCCACACTTGCCTCCTGCATTTAATCAGTCCCAGGCAGTGCACTGTCTGGTCACCTATGGGATGGTCCGCAAGCAAGGACTCCTGTTCCCCAGACACTACTCTGGGAACTCCTGCCCTACAGAGATTGGGACCCTTCCCCCAATCACCAGAGACTCATAGAACTTTGTCCATACATTTGACATAGAAATGAATTGGCCCAGTCTCTCTCATTCACATCCTCTAAAGTCCACACAGCTTTAGGTAAAACAAACACTAGTTTACTAATTAGAATATGATTTCAAGTGAGTATGTAGAAAAATCAATGCTGTCATTTATTAAAGAGGTCAGTAGCTACCACAAGTAAATAAAAAAGATATAAAATGCATGCTACTCTACAAACACTTGTCCAAGGTTACTCTTTAGCCTATTCTCCACATTCTCAACCACCAAGCTGGTTGCTGGTGGTGTTCACCCAGTTTAGGCCCTCCTGGCCATGCGGACACCCTCAGGATCTTGCAGTTACTTTCAAGATGGCAGCTTCTCTCTCCCAAAAAGTGTCTATTTGTTTGTGAATCCCTTCAGCCCCTCCTTCTCTTCCTGGGCTGAGGTGTCACAGGTGTCTAGCTAGCTCCACTGCCCTGGTTATCTTCTCTAGGTAGGTGCTGGGAAAGGGCTCTGTTTCCCTCTACTCTGAGCCATGGAAAAAACCTAGAACCACGCTTCACATCTGTGCACATACATGATGCTGCTGGAAACATGATACCACCACAAGTTCAAGCATTCATAAGGGAACCTTGAATAGCATATTCTGCAGCAAAACTACACACTTCCACTGCAAGAGTGAACAGAAAAGTTACACAGATCATAACCTAGGGGAACACGGATGTGCATCCCATGACAAAGGCTCTTTAGAAGAAGTATGTAACATGCCATACTCCCACAGAGCTCTCTACATGGCAGCTCACCCCACTCACCGAAGTAGCACTTATGCCAGCCTCGTTTCACCAGTACTATCTCCCAGGAACAGGATTTGACCTCAAGTGGCTACTAAGTGACCACTGTAGCTACCAAGCTTAGCTCTCTTGCTATCTTTCCTCTGACACACTGGGAGTGAGCTGAAGCATTCAAACTCATTTCCTGCCATTGTCAGCTCCATGCGCACCACCAAAACGACTGTTATTCACAGGGCAGCTTAACTAACTAAAGAGGACCTCAGAACAGTCTGGCCCCTCCCCACTTGGGAGCTGTTTGGACACAATACAGAAGGGAGCTGCTTTATGCAGGGCAATAGAGACAAAGGGGTCAGCTGTTTTTTTTTTTTTTTTTACAATGACAGAGCGAACATGGCACACAAGTGTTTTAGGGGATCTCTCTGCCATCAAGTGGTGTAAATATGTACAGCCACCGGCAGGGGATAATCAGAGCTGTCTGCTTGAACTCCAGAGAACCCCAAAAGGACATGTAACCCCCCCCATTAGCTACTGGTGATGGATGCTACAGAAAACCCCCCACTGCCCCAGGGGCTCTGCCCACACAAGGGCAAAACCCTTGCAGACTGGCCTGGAAGTGGGAGCATTATTAGCAAGCCTGACAGGAAAGCCCCACTGCCACAGACTCACAGCAGTTTGTCACCAGTCATGTGACCCAAAGCAGCTGCAGTGAGGTGGCAAAACCGTACTGTCTGATCTTTGTGCTGCAGATTAGATTCCCAGAGCCTAGATGCAGGGGTATTTGATCTGTGCCACATTCATTCATTCATCCATCCGTCGATAACGACGAAGACCATCTAGTCATCCAGGGATTGGGGTAGGGGTCCATGGGTGCACAAATGACTGATCAGACCAATCCATGCCCTGAAAGTTCTCTGACAGTGCAGACAGGGAATGGTGGCAGCTGATGGAGGTTTGCTGGCATTATCTTTCCTGGCTTGTCTGCATTGCTCAGCTGCATCAATCCAGTTGGCTTCGCATGTTTCCTTGCCCCCAACGGACAGCTGAATGCCACTCTCCTCTGTCCTGGGCTATCAGCTCCCATGTAAAGTAGTTGATACTGAAAAGGCTTTTACTGATGCTTTTAAAGTGTCCTTGAAGCACTTTTTCTGGCCCCCTTGGGAGCGTTTGCCTTGTTGGAGTTCGCCATGTAGCAATTTCTTTGGTAGCCGATGATCTGGCATGCAAGCCACAAGACCTGCCCAGTGAAGTTGTACTTGCATCAAGATGGTGTAGATGCTAGGCAGGCCAACACAAACAAGGATCTCTGTATCTGGGATCCTGTCTTGCCATTTAATGCCAAGAATTTTTCTAAGGTAGGTGATATGGAAATGGTTTAGTTTTCTTGCATGACGTCGGTAGACTGTCCACGTCTCACAGCCATAGAGAAATGTGGAAAGAACTATGGCACGGTACACTTTGATCTTTGTCACTGGGGTGATGCCTCTCCTATTCCACACATTCTTGTGGAGTCTGCCAAAGGCAGCACTAGCTTTGGCAAGTCTCGCATTCACCTCATCGTTGATGACGTTTCTGGATAGTGTGCTTCCAAGGTAGGTGAACTTGTCCACCGCATTCAGATGCTGTCCGTTAATAGTGATGTGGGGTTCAACATAATGCTTTCCTGGGGCGGGCTGATACATTACTTCGGTCTTTTTCGTATTGATAGTAAAGCCGAAGTTTGTGCAGGCTGCAGAAAACCTGTCAGCGACGAATTGCATGTCAGCTTCGGAGGCAGTGTTAAGGGCACAGTCATCAGCAAATAAGAAGTCAACAACTGTGTCTGTCATGATCTTAGTTTTAACTTGAAGCCTCCTGATGGTGAAGAGTGAGCCATCAGTACGATAACTGATGCCAATGCCTATTTTCACATCTCTGAAGGCATCTGTCAACATAGCGGAAAACGTAAGACTGAATAGAGTGGGAGCAAGAACACAGCCCTGCTTCACTCCGTCTGAGACAGAGAATGGTTCGGATATCTCTCCGTTGTCATATACTCTGGCCAACATGCCGTTGTGTAGCTGTCGTACAATGGCAATAAATTTTCTAGGACATCCGTATTTTGCCATGATCCTCTATAGGCCATCCCTGCTGACTGAGTCAAACGCCTTGGTCAAATCGACAGAGCATAGGTCAACATTTTGTTCCTGACACTTCTCTTGAAGTTGTCTGGCAGCAAACACCATGTCGATAGTCCCACGACCTTCACGGAAGCCACACTGGCTCTCTGGCAGGAGACCTTGCTCAAGGTGTGAAGTGAGGCAGTTGAGTAAAACTCTGACCAAAATCTTGCCAGTGATGGATAGCAGAGAAATTCCATGATGGTTGTCGCAGACCTGACGATTTCCTTTATGCTTGTAAAAATGTATTATGAAGCATCTTTGAAATCTTGTGGGACTGTCTTGTGCTGCCAGATATACCGGAACAGCTGATGGAGCTTCTCTGCTAGGGCAGTGCCACCTTCTTTGTAGACTTCAGCTGGAATGGAGTCTGAGCCAGGTGCTTTGCCACTGGATAACATATGAGTTGCTTCCTGGATCTCCTCTGTAGTGGGTGTAGTGCCCAGTGTCTCATTAATCAGAACTTGAGGCAGCCGATCAATGTCATCATCATTGATGGTGGAAGGGCAATTCAGTACGCTGTCAAAATGTTCAGCCCATCTTTCAAGAATTTTCTCTTTATCGATAATCAATGTAGACCCATCAGCACTGAGAATGGGAAATGAGCCCGAGGTGGTAGGGCCGTAAACTTCTTTCAGTCCTTTGTAGAAGTTCCTCATATCGTTTCTGTCTGCAAAGCCCTGTATCTCATCAGCTTTGTGGCTCAACCAGGAATCCTGCATCTGATGCAGTTTATGTTGAATAGTGCTGCATACATTCCTCGGCGCATCTTTTTTCGCTGTTGACTTTGGGTCATCCAAATGAGCTTTATAGGCACGGCGTTTGTCCTCTAGTAGCTGTTTTATCTCTGTGCTATTCTTGTCAAACCAATCTTTATGCTTCCTAGTAGAGGGTCCAAGACACTCCATGGCCGTGTTATACGCTGTCTCACCTAGTGCGGCCCATGCTGCCTCCACGTCCTGATTGTCCAACATGGTGGACTGCAAGCATTTGTCTAGAATATCGACAAAATGCTGCTTGATATCGCTAACCATCAGCTTGTTGACATTCAGGCATTTTGATACTTTCACACCCTGTGGACGTTGCTTAGGCTGAACATGAGGTGCCAATGCTTAGAGCGAGGGTGCATCCGTGATGTCCTATTACGAGTGTGAAGATGGAAGACAGTATTCGTAATCAAAAGACCATGTTCTGCACAGGTCTGAAGGAGCAGCAGACCATTACTGTTGCAGTTACCAATACTGTGCTTCCCAATCACTCCTTCCCAAAAGGTGCTGTCACAACCAACTCTTGCATTAAAATCACCAAGAATGATGAGTTTATCGGCATTGGGAACAGCGGTGATGACATCATTCAAGTCTTCATAAAACTTGTTCTTAATCACATCCGAATTGGTCATGGTGGGAGCATAGGCGCTAACAATGGAGGCAAACTTCTGCCCTCCTAAGAGAGGGAGTCTCAACGTCATTAGGCAATCGTTCACACCTCTAAGGGGGCCAACCAACCTGCAAATATGTTTATTACAAAGCCAACTCCAGCTTATCGTCACTCTGCAGGTCCTTGTCCACTCCAGAAGAAGGTGTAACCTGCACTTTCTTCACAAAGTTCACCCTCTCCCGCCAGCCTGGTCTCACTTAAGGCAGCAATATCAATATTGTATCTGGAAAGCTCACTTGCAATAAGTGCTGTACGTCTCTGGGGTCTCTCTCAACCATCTCTGTCAAGAAGCATACGAACATTCCATGTAGCAAGGTTCAGAATTGTAGTCCTTGCTTTTTTCCTTGATGATTTGTTTCGACCGCATATGTAGGGTTCCCGCCAGCACCGGTAAACCAGCTAGGAAAATATGGAGCAGGCAATTTTTAGGGCACCTTTTCTAGCCCCTTCCTCAATACCAAGGAGGTGAGCAATGCGGTCCTAAACAGGGCTGCTCAGTCACTCAGATGGCTGCCGAACTCCACCATTGCTCCATTCAGTGGAGAATGACCCTACGGTCTGAGCCGCCTGTGTGCAGGTTTGCAGCTACGACTACCAGTGTACCCACGCCTGTCACTACGTCACGCGCCCATCGCCACAGGACTTGGGGACAATGGAATGGATAAAGGATGACTGATGATTTGCGCGAGACTTTGATTAAAGCGAGGAAGAGTTGCGCAGCGTCGACCTCACTCTCTCGTCTGAGACCATCAATTTCCAGTGGCAGGAACAAGTTGAGACGACTGGAGATGGGGACGGATGCAGTGGATGACCAAGATAACCTACGTGCCTCATCTTGCTCTCTGCACTCCACAATGCACTGCTGTATCCGCCTTTCTCTCCATTGAGCCTGATAGAGGTTACATCTGCAGAGTCAGCCGGAGTCCAGTCTTCGCATGCAAGGTAGGCAAGCCCAAGAGTACCGAGGGTATAAGACCCGTTGGCTACCCTCACCTGGTTTAGCCCACCAGTCGAAGCGGTTTACCGGGGTGTGGCCGCTGTTGCATGCAAACAGCTACTTGGAGCCTCAGGTGAGAGTTAGGTGCCAGGTGGGGACCAAAGCAGACGAACCACCCTGAAGGGTGCGACTAGACCATCCGACAGAGGTACTACCCCTGACACTGGCACCCCATACACCCCTCTGTGCCACATACACAGCCCCTAAAGACACCACATACACTCCAGAGAATGACACTACCTCCTAGAGCAAGGCAGCAAGGGCAGAGAAACAAGCCTCTCACCAGAGGCACAACCCAGGAGATTTCCCCTCAGACAAACAGGCTACAAGCTAGAGCCCAATGAGGAGCTATTCTGCTATTACAGCAGAGGGTCCTGCAGGACCACAGTCCCAATACAGGGCTCTACACTGGTCCCACTCAGGGCTCAAGTATGTGCCCATCCCCAAGCCTCAGAAGACACGCTGTAAAGAGGGTCCAGCCTGGGGCAGTTCTCCTGTCAAGTACATGGATGGGAATATAACTTAAGTATTTTAGGACATCAATTACTGTTGTGTCACCAGAAGTACAGGAGTGGAGGGAGATATGATGTGCCCCTCAACTTCAAGAACAGCCTTGCAGCTCTCACTCCCTACTAGTGGTGTCTGTGACTCATAGCAGTTACTTTGATGGCTGCCCCTCCCGGGCCATCACTAAAGTACATAGAACATGTGAAGTGAACAATGGCTCCTTCACCTTAACTAGATGGCCCCCTTGAACTCAACTGGATGGCCATTAACACCCTGGGGGCCCATTGTTTTGCAGGGCTTGGTGTAGGTGGGCTCTGCCTAACTGCAAGGTTCTGCAGGGCATGACTCATACCCCCACTGTTCCCCACATTCCCTGTAATCAGGGAAAGGCGGGAAATAGTCTTTAAAAGCTGAGGTTCTGGGGTGCTCAGGCAGGACGGTCTTCAACATCTCTCCTGGCCTGATCAACCAGAAGCTGCCTCCTCCGCTCACGAGTTCCCCCTAGAGCGTATCCACGAGTTACCCCCACGAGTTCCGACTACGAGTCTCCTCCAGCCTGTGATGCTGTTCTAGGAGTGGTAAGAGTCTGCCCTGCAACCTCTCTTTAAGCTATTTCTTTAGGGCTGCTTTAAAACTGCTTTCCCCAGCTTTACAGGCTTGCGTGTGTACCTTTCTGTTTGCTTGCAGCTCCAGTTTGTGTTAGGAGCTCCCTGTGTCTGCAATTGCTTCTTGCTACTATGTATCACCCAGTGTATCTTTTCCTCCTGGGTTGTTTGAACTTGCTTTAAGAGTACTGTGTTTTGTAACATTGTATAGAGTTAATTAGAAGTCTTAAGTTAGCTGTTAAGATTGTTTCCTTTAGTTCCTAGCCTTTAGAATTGTTTGGTTAACTTGCCTTTGCCCTCCCCTCTGTTAGCTCCCCGACTTAAATAAACCTTTTTCCCTTTAACTTTACTTGTTCCCTCTTCATTTCTGGGATACTTGCCTTTGCTCCTCTTCAGGCCCCAGCTTCCCTGCTACTTATCTTCTCTGCCACTGCGGCACACTAATTTGCATTGTACCCCCCACCTTTTCCTATAGTGTGTTAAGGTAGCCTTTAGGTTATAGTGAGTAGGGCTATAGTGTTAGTAGGTTAGTTGAAGAACCCCATTGTTCCCCAACCTGTCCCCACTCCTGAAAGTTAGGTACCCCCCAACACTTTACAGAAACCACTGTGACAAACACGACATACACCGACCACCGCTCACCTTACCCTATACTCATTTTAATAAAGTGTACCCCAGATCCACCCCATACCCCACGGGTGCAGTGGTTGCCCCCCAAGATCCTCAAATCTTCAAACCTGCTGGCAGGGTCAAGTGGGAGGGAAAAACAGATATCATTCACATCCCCTTAGAGCTGCATACTTGGCCCTGCGTGAGGAAGTTGGCCATCAGGGCTCCATTCACGGCATTCTCCAGGACGCTGTCAGAGAATATGATGAGGGGGGATTTGCCCCCTAGTTCCAGGGTGACTGGTTTGATCCCTTTGGCTGACATCTCCATGATCTAGAACAAACAAAGATACAAGAGACAGACTGGTGAGATGAACACAATCTGGGGTGTATGTGAGGGCCCAACTATGTGCAGGAGAGCCATAGGAGACCACAAATACCCACCCTCCTTTCTAGAGAAGGGGGTGAGAGGGAAAATTCATCCTCTGCCCACACACATGCCCTTTGCAACAACAGAAGCAAGTCGCATTCAGAAAGTTGGGGACTGCTTTAAAGTGGGGGAGAGGGGCCCTCAGGACTGTTCCCAGGATGTTGCACTGTGATGGACACGACAGACTAATTGCAATAGCAGTTGAAAGTCAAAGAACAGTGCATGTGGAACATTTACAGGTGTACGGATGTATAAATTTAGTATGTTATCGACTGAGTGCAAGGGTGCTGACACACAGCATGTCTGAGAATATCTACGATACTAGAAGCAGAGTGATCCAGTGTGTGCTATGCTACTCTGTCCCACAGATCCTGTAATTCTTTTGAAGGCCTCTCCTGTATCAGGGAATGGAAAAGGGCTCTGGTTTCTTAGTAGATTAATGTTGCCAGGGGGTGTGGAGGGAGGGAGGGGTGTAAGAAGGAATATTCTTGGTTGCTCTTGGAAAGGCAACAACTGCAAACTGAGGGGAACAAGCAAGACCCCTCCAATCTTCCCTCCCCACCCAGGAAACAGACAGGATCAGTTCATATCCCACACTGATGGTATACCCCTCCTTGATGTTCCAGCAGGAAAGTCCTTGAGTTCCAGGCTACTACAGCCTCAGGATAAATCTTCCCCAGCTCTGCAAAGCTAGCTGTCTGACTACATACACAGGAGCAGAATTTGCTGTGGGTCAGGGCTCAATCCTGTTTATTCCTCCTCAGTACCATTGCTAGTTAGGCAGCTGTCCAGTATTGTTGAGAAGATTATTAACGATGCTTTCTGGATCTTTGCATGTTGATTTAACCCGAGTTTGGGTTGATAGGGGAACATATTAGTTTCCAGTTCTCACGCGTTCTGTTGCAGCATAGAGCGTGCGCATCCTGACCCAAGTTTACCCATTTGGGTACCTATATCTCTTCCCCATCCAAGAACCCCCTCCTCACCAGGCTGAAGAGCTTTATGCTCTCTTTCAGCTTTGAACAGGTTCATAGCTCCTCCCTAGGGCAGAGACAACCCCCAAAGCCATCCCCCACATATATTAGTACTCCAGAAAGGCCCTTTAGTAAAGCCTTTTATCTGACACTTCAGTGTCATTTCAGAATAGCTGAAAGCCATGCACCATGTACCCAGCCATCCCCCAGAGCAGGCTGCTTGTGTAGAAGCTTAAGAGAGGTCTGCCTCCGCAGTACATCTCCAACTATTCGTACCATCACTAGAAGCCTCTAGCAGAGGGGTTTTTACCTTGATCCCAGTTGGCACACTCCCTGTGAAAGAGACCTTGGCCACATCCCGGTGCTGGCAAAGAAACTGGCCAGTGGCAGCTCCACCTTGCACCACACAGAACAGCCCTCTGGGTACACCAGCCTGGGTGAAGATCTCTGCCAGGATCACCACTGAGATGGGGGTGAAGGGAGATGGCTTGTAGATCATGGCATTACCTATGCAAAGGGTGGGAGGGGGTGTTAAAACCTGAGAGTCACTGGGGACAGGGGTTGGTGGGTTGCGCATTCATTCCAACATCTCACCCTCCAGGAGGGTGACAGATTTTAGAGACCTGAAAACAGGAGACTAACTGGCAGTTTTGTCCCTTTAGATCCCAACAGGTGTTCAGACAGGGAGGGACAGCATTTACAAACATAACATTCTAAGTAACTGATTATGTGAGGGCACACAAAGGGGGCAAACACAACAAAACTGCATCCAGCAGCAGCAGGAATGAGCTAGTACATACCTGCTACTGGAATTAACACAAGGTGGGGGCAGGGCAACTGTTCTGCAGGCTCCATGACTTTCTCCTTTCCCTTTCTCTCAATCTTTTACCTCAAAACTCTGACCTGTTTAGAGTAAGGCAACAGCAGCATCCCCTTCCTGCCATGCTCCCATCCCATAACAGTTATTTGCTACCTCTGCCTTGCCTTGGTCTCCCCTTCCTACCAGGCCTCTCTCTTAGGTGCAGACCAAAGACAAACAGATCCTTCACCACCAACTAATGCAGCTCTTAGTCCACGAATGCTTAACCCTGACTCTCCCCCTCACCACACCATCACCAACATCACAAAGACGGGGGTCTCATTACCACAAGCCAAAGCTGGGGCAGACTTCCAAGTCGCAATCTGGAAGGGGTAGTTCCAGGCTCCAATCCCAACACATACCCCAAGTGCCTCTCTTCGGGTGTAAGCAAAGGATCCTCCAGGAAGCTGGATGTGCTGACCTGGGTGGGGATAAATGTAGGTGAATGAGAAGAGATGGAGTCAGGGGCACAAACTAAAAGACTTTCTAGCCCTCTCATGCATCTTCAGACTCTGTGCCACATGGGATGTAGCAAAGCCCTCCATACTTACAGGTCTGCAAGTGCCCCAAGACCAGTAGCACCAAAGAGAGCCCAAAGCTCTTGACTCATGGTGCAGCTCCACCTTAGTGAGCCTGAGAGTGAAATCCCCACAGTGTCATGGAAACTAGCAAAAGGACAAAAATTCACTGCTGGCCCCAGTGGCTGCCTGCAACCCCACTGAAACCAGCTGCACTTGATTGTGCCAACAATCAGGGCTGGATTAAGGGGCCCCATGTTGCACACTTTCATGCTCTCTACCCCACAGATCCCAGGTCTCAGCCCCTCCACCACCATGTCCCACAACCACATGGGTCCACAGCCCCCTACCACAGTGCCCCAGGAGCAGTCTAGCACTGGGGGGCAGGTGAGGAGACAGATGCCACAGACCATGTCACTCCCACCCTATCCCCAGGCCAGCTGGTCTGCCCCTAGGAATGGGGCTGGCTGGGGCATGGTGCAGCCCAGCAGGGCTCCTGTGGTGCTGTGCTGGTCTGGTCTGAGTGGGGCAGCAGGGGATGAATCAACATACAGGGCCTTTGACCCTAAAGCTCCTGTGTTGATCCAGCCCTGCCAACAGTGGGCCAGAAAGTCTTGTGGTTAAGGCACTGATCTGGGTTCAATCTCCAATTCTGTCACAGACTGTACAAGAGACTACAGGTGCCGCTTTCTGGGTGGCACTTTCTTTGTCTGTAGAAAGGAGTTAATACAACCCTCTTCTCCCACCCTTTGTTTGTCTTAGCTATTTATACTGCAATTCCTTCACAGCAGGAACTTTCTCTCACAACATGGATAAGCAGTGCCAAGTGCAATGGCTTCTTGATCACAGCTGGGGCTTTCAGGCCTGGATAACAGGCAACATGCTTCCTGAATACAAGTAACAACAAAAAATATAGAACTTCCCTGTGATAGCATCTGTACTTACAGCCTCCCCCATTTACATTGATAGCCATCCTCATAACCCCCAGCCTTTGATAAAAGCTTTTATCAGCAGAGCCATCCTTAGGAGATCTTAAATCAACGTGCTGTTTGAGTGGAAGCTGAAAGTCCCAAGGCACTTTTAAAAAGAAGCCAGGGAGGTGGAGCCAGTTGTTCACTCCCCCCCACCCCTTCACAATCAGCAACAGTCTCCTAAGACAATGAACAGATGCTGGTTACACGTAGAATGGCTGCCCTGTCTACCTGGTCACTACATAAACCCTGGGCCAAATTCTGACACAATTTAATCCCCAGGCACTGTTACTGAGGTCAGTGGCTTCATACAAGTTTTAGAGCAGGACGGAATTTGCCACCAGGCTGAACACACCACTGTAGAATGTGCCGAGATATCTTGGACAGGAAGCATGGTATCCGAGACCAAAATTTGACTATCCAAAATGACCAAAGATCTTAACATCTAACTAAATGATTACTGCAGTGGCCCACTGACCAACTCACAGCTAGGGGGAAACAATGAGGTTCCAGTGACTAGTTTAACTCTCACCTGCCATAGCCCCGGCTAAACCTGCATAATACTCCAGGCACTGCCAAGATGAGTCAACGTCCAATCTGGCTTCAAAGATGGATTTACCATTATTAATGGTCTCTATGGTGGCAATTTCTTCTCTCCGTTCCTGAAAGTGGAGCAAAGGAACAGCATTAGACAGGCTGCAGCACTACCTACAGAATTTTAGCTGCTTTCCAAATGCAGAGGAAAACTGTCTTTGCCATAAGTAATGTTCCGTTCTTTTCTACATAGCATGATTTCCAGTTGCCATTTACCAGCAACTGGTAAGTATCTAACAAAGTAGATAAAGACCTGCTGAGGTCTGCCACAGGTCTAGTCTTGCACAACATCCTTGCTAACATGTATTGATCATTTAGATTTAGAAGTGCAAGTAAACAGAACATTAAGGAAGTTCACAGACATACTAAACTGGGAGGATCAGAAAACAATGAAAACAAAAAAAAAAGTCCAAACAAGATTTATAGAGGCTGGAACCATGCATTTCAACAGACAGTATTCTGCTAGTAATTTATTTTTGCTGGCCTGAATACACCATTATGATCACACTGCACAGTCAGGCAGCTGGGGAAGAGTACTATGAAGGTAAAAATAAGCACAAATCCCTCCAAAAATAGAGCAGGAGGCTGACCTGTAATGCAGCCAAGTACAGTTTTCAGCATAGGTATTCTTTTGTACCCCTAGGAAGAGTCCCATCCTAGAGCATCTCAGAAGCAGTCCCATCAGCAAAGACAGCATCTTCACTAAGCTCTACCACGGCGCCACTATGTGGCTTTCAGTGTAGACAAGCCCGTAGTTGTGAAGATAAGGCAGTATAACAGTTATGCAATTTAAGTTCCAAAAGCAAATGGAGACAGAGATAACAGCCTCTACTTCCTACAGGTACAGAAGTTCCAAGCTCTGGGAGGTTTCACTTCCAGCAAGCTTTACCTGGATTTTTATATGTTGGCAAAAAAGGATATAAAGCTACACTAGTAGGGTACACAACCCAGGGATCTCAACTCAGGCAGCAAATTGGCCTGTATTCTTTGGGAAAGGGGACAGCCAAAAGACAGGGGAGGCAGACAGACTGAAGGCTCTGAAGAAAAGAGACAGAAGACTAAGGTAGTGTTGCATGTAACAAACAAAGCTGCCTTGAATGACCAGATGAGACTGGAGGCCCAGCCCCTCCCAACGAAATTTACCAAAGAGGACTTTGGAACATTATTCGTGTAGTTTGAAGTAATGTTACTACATTGGTGGTCTTATCTAGGACAGCCCAGCAGCAAGCTATCAAGGGTTTAAAGAACAGCTCAAGAGGAGGATCAAGGACAGAATGATGCCATTCCAAAACAAGAGAAAAGCTCCACCAGATACCCTGATAATCCTGGCAGCCTCCAGCAGAACCCTGCTCCGCTCCAGGCCTGATTTCTGGCTCCATATCTTAAAGGCAGCTTTAGCACTCTGCATAGCCAGATCCACCTCCTTCTCCCCAGAGAAGAGAAGCTTGCCAATTATTCGACCTACGAAAAGAAAAGGCTCATATTTTAGAAGTCGCGTTCAGAGATTTTTTTGCAGTAACCTCATTATCTGCAAGTTTTTATAGAAGTAGAACCAACGTGGTTCATTCTTTACAGTCTAAGAGAAAGTATTCACTCTGTCTCTAAATACTTTTGCATTTATGCTAATAGATTTTCAGGTCACAAGGCACAGCTGTGATCATCTAATATGACCTTCTGTATAAGACAGGCCACAGAATTTCACCCAGTATTTTCTGCATTGAGCCCCAATAACTTGCACTTGAACTACATGTTTTAAAAAGCCATCCAGTCTCAGTTTAAAGCTTTGATTTGATGGAGAATCCAACACTACCCATGGTGAACTGTTTCAACTGGTAGCTAACTTTGCTGCTCAAATGTTGCTCCCTATTTCCAGTCCAAATGTCTCAAACATTTGACCTCCACTTACTGAATCTTGTTATGCCTTTGCAAGATTAAGAAGTCTCCTCCCTGTCTTGATTCTGTAGGCTTTGGAATAAAAAGTTATTACTGACCTTTTGTAACTGTTGTTCTTTGAGATTTCCATTCCATGCCCACCCTCCTTCCCCTTTGTTGGAGTCCTGGTAAGAAGGAACTAAGAGGAAAGTGGACCTGGTGGTACCCCTTATCCTGGTACGTACGCACATGACCCTCAAAAGCACTAGACCCAGCCCTACAGATAACATGAGACAAAAATCTCTGGCACTGGTGCACGTGGCATGCACACAAGCAAGCTCTCGAAGAACCCAGTGACACCCCTTCCACGAAAGCCTTTTAATCCCAGCAATTTAAGACAGTTATAGTTTTTGATACATTTTGAACAGGTCCCTTCCCAATTCCAGAATTTCTTACTGGAAGAGATTTTAATTATCACCAAGGGTCAGATCCTGTCTAGTTCTGCATGGATAGTCCACTGAACTCAATGGACATGCTCAGACACTGGGTGCAAAGCTGGCTCCGGAGCTGGTATTGGTATGGACTGTACCAGCTCTTGGTATTGACACCAATTCCAAGCGATACTTGCGAAAACAGCAAAGTGACAGACGGGCTGCCTCTGAACATGATCGTTATGCTACTAGCACCATGTCTTTCCAACCTGTGGGCTGACAATGTCTAAGATTTCCAAAAGCGTCCGACACCTAGCGTGTGAATGGCTAGTGACTGGGAGCCCCAGGAGTGCCCCTGGCCCACAAAAAGACCCAGGGTTTGGGGCTCGAGCCCCGTAAGCCTGGCACCAGCAACGCCCCTGGAGAGCCCACCAGAAGATGTCACAAAAAGATCTGATTTTTAAGAAAATGGGTTCTGAGCATATTGGGAAAATCAGAACTCTTCAAGATGTCTCAATCTGGGCATCCTGAACCTAAAAGTCACAAGCCACTCTTGAAAACCCTGGCATAATTCATTAGAGTGAAAGGTGACCAGGGCAGAATGGAAAACTAGCTACACGAGGACCTGAAATACTTCGAGCATTTGACAAATAGCACCAAAGGTGATACCCACATTGGAAAAACTAACAAAGCTTCTGCTTAACTATCCTGTGGGTTGATGGCTGGTGTATCAGTACTGAATTTCCATTGGAGGTGTCATTCGATCCAGATACTGGCTGTAAAGTAAATTAACACTTTTCTTAGCTCCATCACACAGCACCCACAGATAGCCTCACAGACTAAGTGACTGATGTGAAAACTGGAGATGCTGGCAGGAGACTCGACAATGCTGGATATTCAGAGGTGACACAAAAGGAAGGGAGGTAGGTTTGTATGCCCCACAAAGCACCAGCAGTACACAACCAGGCTAGGGAGATGAGAAAAGTTATGCTTTCCTGCCTACCTCATCTCACCTGGAATGTGCTGAATGCCTGTGCTGTTTTGCCTCATTGTGTTACTGTGAAGGAGCAATGGGCTCAATCCACATGAGAACTTGGGATCCAACTAACACCAGCACTGATGCAACAGAATGGAAAATTCAGATCACTCAGCTGATGCCGTGAGCTTACTCATATTTGCTGCACTAACAAGGGCTCAAAGGAAAGAGGGATCATCAGGTAGAACCCCCTTTTCGATCCCATTAAAGTTGTCATGGAAGAGAAGACCCATTAAACAATATGATCTTCATGGGCAAGACAAGCTACACTAGTAACCCCCAAGTTGAAGGTAGTACTGTTGTAGCCGTGTTGGTCCCAGGTATTAGAGAGACAAGATGGATGAGGTAATAGCTTTTACTGGACCAACTTCTGTGCTGAAAGAGATCCATAAGGAAAAGCTGTGTTGATGAGGAAGTTTCTTGCTTTCACCAACAGAATTTGGTCCAATAAAAAAATATTCCCTCACCCACATGGTCCCCCCAAATTACACAGTTACTTCTTGGAGACAAGTTCCAAAGGGATAGCCGTGTTAGTCTAGTTCAGGCGTGGCAAAACGGCGGGTCGGGAGCCGCATGTGGCTCTTGAATGAAAAATTGTGGCTCCAAGAAGAATGTCAGCAAGTCAATTTAGGAAAGCAGCCCCAGCCTAGGCGTTCAGGAGGCAGTTGGGATGGTGGGCAGAAATGCAGCATGGTCGGGGATGAAGTGCGGCATGGTTGGGATTTTAAAAACTCGCCACTAGCCTATAGTAGTCTACATTGAGCAGCAGCTAAGTTTTTACTGTATAGGGCAAATTTTTGTGGTAACGTTAAGTAATTATTAGAATCTGACATTAGCAGAATCGATATTTGTCCTCTTTCTATGATAAACTTAAAAGTGTGCAATGAATTTTAAATTTAGTGATTTTGGAGTAGGTAAACATATACGGTTATATGCCTCAGTGTGGCTCTTGAAGGCTTAATAATCAACTTGTGTGTCTCTTGAGTTCCATAAGTTTGGCCACCCCTGGTCTAGTTCATCAAAACAAACAAGGAGTCCTACGGCTTTTTTAAAAACTAACAAATTTATTTATCCCATAAGCTTTTGCGGAAGAAAAGTGACATAGTGGGATTTTCTCCCACGAAAGCTCATGCAATAAATAAAACAGTTAGTCTTTAAATGCACCACAAGCCTCCTTGCTTGTTTTCCTGGAGACATTCACTGCAACAAGCTGGACCCACACCGGCATTCGGGATTTCATCTGCTGCGCCTGTATAGCCTTCCCTGGCCGTTTTGAGGCACCAGCCGGTTCCAGACCTTCAGGCTATTTCAGCTGAGAAGACGGGCCCGGCCAGCGGCACAGAAAGCAGTCACCTACCCGTAGCCGGCTCATACACCTCCTCGCTGGGGCCTCCATCCACGGGCTGAACTCGGACCCCATCCCGGTGATTGAGCGGCTGTTGCAAACGGAAGGTGCCAGTGCTGCTGCTGCTCATTTTGGGGAAGGCTCGGAAGGCTGAGACTCGAGAGCGCAGGGGCCGCAGGAGCATGGAAAGGACAGGACGGGGCACCAGGGACAGGCTGCGGGAGAGAAAAGCAGCCAAGCCTCACTCTCAGAGGCCCCGGCTCCCTGCAGGCGAGCACAGCAGCGCCCCGGCCCAGGGCGCCAAGCGGCCGGAGAAGAGCCACCGAGGCGCAGAGGCCCCCACAAACCCCGCGGGGGGGGGGAATCCCCCATAATCCCTCAGGGAAGGGGCCCTGCAGGGAGGAAAGGGGAAGGAGATGTCTCCACAACCCCGCCCCGAGGAGGGGGCCCCGCGCTGGGGGCGAGGGGAAGAGAAGGCGACTCCTCCATGCCCCGCCGCCGAGGGGGTCCCGGCCGGGCGGGGAATCGCTCCCGCTCCCGCGCGGCCAAGCTGCCGGCTGCTGACAGCCGCGGCCGGCGTTAGCGGGACTCACTCGGGGCACGGCTCCCCTCGGGCAGCTGCTCCGGCTCCGGCTCCGGCTCCGGCCCCAGCAACACCGCGCGCGTGCTGTAGAGGCCCGCGCCAGCCGAGCAGCGGGGCGGGGCGGGGCGGGGCGGCCCGGCCGCCTCCAATCGCCTCGCGCCGCTGGCGTCTGTCGGGTGTGGGGCGGGGCCGCCACCTCCCCCGCAGCCTGAGGGGCGCGGCCGCTGCCCCGCCTCAAAAAACCCGCCCCGCGCCCGGATTGGCGGTCGCAGCTGCACGCCCCGCCCCCAAACCCATCTCGTCCGGGCCGAGCCAGCGTCTGACCCACCCCCACCACAAGCTGCCCAGCCGCAGGCGCCCCGGCCCCGCCCTGCCGTAGCGAATTCCATTTACCCCGCCCAACACCCCGCCCTTCGGTGCCTCCCGGTGCCACGCCGGGGAAACCCTCCGCTGGGATTCCGGCTGCCTTAAGGAATTCCTGCGGAAGGAATCCATGCGGCGGAAGTGTCTCTACGTGTGTTTTCTTACCCACAATGTATGAGGTTTGAGTTCAGCTTTTCCTTTTTAAATGTCATAACTTTAGCACCAGAAACAGTGACACTGACTCGTCTTTGCAAGTTAGGGGATGTGTGGGCGGCAGAGGAAAAGAGTGGGCATGTTGATAGTCCAAAGGACCCCTCACTAACCCCACCATGGTCAGTGATTAAGGCAAATTTTAGTCTCCAAGCCAATAAGAGCTACACGTTTACCCTAGCGAGGACCTGGCCCATAACATGTAGAATAACTGCAATTTGTAACGTCCTACACTAGGAGGCCTGCAAGCACAGGTGCTGCCTCGGCAAGTTTGATCCTGGGAGTGTGGGTTTAATATTCAAATCTCGAGGCCAGTGGTTCCCAACCTTTTCTCTGCCATGGCACACCTTGATACCTTCAAATTGTTCGAGGCACACCACCATTAAAAAATCATGACTATTCAAATGAACTTAAATTACTTATGAATATTCATGCCACTATGTAGGGTAGCAGGGGCTGCAAAACTGGAGGTCAGGAGTCGTATGCAGTGGCAGGAGTGAGTGTGGGGAGCTGAGCAGGGCAGGAGTGGAAGACAGGAGAAGGGCGGCCATGTGGGAACAGCACAGGGGTGGCGAGAGAGGAAGGGAGAACAAGAGTGGCTTGGGCAGGGGCAGGAGGGACCCTGGGGAGTGGGAGGGGAGCATGGCACAGCACCCACTTCACCCTTCTCCACAGTGGCTTCTGTCAATGGAGGTGGCAGACATAGTGCCCCCACACACACACACACACAGCCCTCTAGACTATGGAGCTCACAGGGAGGACTGTTAACTATCAATCTCCCTTGATGGGTCTCATCTCCAGGCTATCCAGCTCAAGGGGAAGAGTGTTAAGGATCGATCTCCCCGGATGGGGCTCAATTTCCTGTGTGAGTTTCTACTTCCCTAGCCTTGTGTCATGGGGGGGGGTGAGTTTCCATCCCCCTGAACAGTTTCTCCACACCCCCATTACTACGAAGGAGGGATCATTGTCCAGGGTCCCAGTTACATCATTGGTCCTGACCTGTACCTCACTTCCAATTGGTTATTTTATACGCTGGCTGTGCAGTACGCTATTTAAGCCCCTGCCTCGGTTGGCTCGAGTGTTCTCCCATCCACGAACGCTAAAGGGCACATCACGAACCAGTCAGACTGATCCCCCAACCGAGACAGGGAGCTCCTGCCCACAAGACTTTTGGGTGTACTCGAATTGCCGGCCTTATGATTACGTACTGGGATGCTGCAGCTGGTCAGCCTCCTTGCTTTGGGTTCCACTACGGTGCTAGGACAGGTATTATAAATTGATAGTTATTCTACCTCTCTTGATTTTTTTCTTTCTCCTTTTTTTTTCTCTGTAATACCATATATGCATTGTTTATAAGTGTAGTCTTTTTTTTCCTTTAGGCTTTTTCCCATTTATGCATTGTTTACAAGTGTAGTTTTTTTCCATTTATGCATTGTTTATAAGTGTGATTTTTCGTTTGTACCCTGTATAGTCCTTTTACTACATAGCTATTTATTGTCCCACTTGTATGTTGCATAGTCTTTTTCACTGTGTAGCTGTTTACCCCTCCCCCCCGCCACATAAGCATTTTTGTTGCTATTTCATTGTAGGCCTTTATGAGACCACTATAAAATTTTTTTCTACTGGAAATTGGTGTCCATCTCCTTGGTGGGTGTCGCCGGTCCATCGCAGTTACATCGCAAACCCCGGGGTTCAACAGCTCCCTGCCACCCAGGGCAAATCCACACTCCACTGCTGCTCCCTCCCACCCCAGTGGGTCCCATCCTCCCCTCCCCCAGCTCCCTGGTGACTGTGATGGACCTTCCCATCACTGCAGGGGCCAGAACTAGGCCTACAGCCCCCAGCTACACCCCGCCCCCCACACACACACACAGCCATCCCACCCCCCCCAGCTACACCCCCCCCCGACCCCAGCTACACAACCTCTGCTACACACACACACACACCTGCCCCACACAACCACCAGGAGCTCTCTCTCCCAAAGCCCTTACCTGGGCTGTTTGCAGGCTGCCTGACACAAGCTGCTCTGCCCTGTGCGGAGGGAGATTCACACACTCCCAGCCTGCCGCGGCTCTCTGCTGCCTAGGTAAGGTGGAGTGGGGTTTAAGGTGGAGCCACCAGAATGCTGTGTTCTGGCTGCTCCTGCTATTTTTAGGGGGACCCCTGGAACTCTGTGTTCCTAAGCCTTCCTCTATTTTTAAGGGGGCTGGAATTGTGTTCTAGTGCCTTCCCCATTACTTTAACCCCTGCCTTTTCCCAGCCCTGCACAGCCCACATGGCTGGGCTGAGCAGGGAGGCAACTTTAACTCCAGCTCTCAGGGATGCTCTCGGCACATTTTGGGTGTTGCTGCGGCACACCAGTGTGCCCCAGCACACTGGTTGGGAACCACTGCTCTAGGCGACTGATGCACCTACAAGTTCCAAAGGGGCAGCCACATTAGTCTCGTAAAGCAAAAAAAGCAAGGAGTCTTGTGGCACTTAAAGACTAACAGATTTATTTATTGCATGAGCTTTCATGGGAGAATATTCCACTTCATCAGATGCTGAAAGTTCATGCAATAAATACATCTGTTTGACTTTAAGTGCCACAAGTCTTGCTTTTTTTGATGCACCTACACTGTGCATATGCATCAGTTACCTGGAGATTTGAATATTAAACTTGTAGCCCACAAGTAAATAAGTAAAACCATAGTTTCAGGTCAAACCCAGTGAGATGGCAACCAGGGGCGTTGCTGGCACTGGGCACCCAGGGCATGTGCCCCAAATCCCAGCGCCAGTGCCCCAGGTCTGGCTCCCCCCCCGCCCCCCAGTCTCCAGCCCAATTGGGCCGGAGATCCGGGACCCAGCCGCCCGCAGCCACGGCAGCCCCATCCCCAGCTGGGGATCCAGGGCTCGACTACAGAGGCCGCTCCTGGCCCCATCCCCAGCCAGGGATCCAGGGCCCAGCCACCCGCAGCCGCAGCAACCCTGTTCCAAGCCAGGGATGTGGGGCCCAGCCCCCCACAGCTGCTTCCATCTCCATCCCCGGCTGGAGATGCGAGGCCCAGCCGCCCGCAGTGGCACGCAGCGGCTTCCAGCCCTGTCCCCGGCCAGGGGGCATGGCCTGCGGCCAGGGGGCATGGTCTGCGGACCAGGACCTGGGGCCGTGCCCTGGGTCCCTCCCCGGGGCAGCGACACCCCTGGTGGCAACACTGTCTGCAAGAAGCTGGGCCCCCTCAGTGTCACTACAGTAAATGTGAGATCAAAGAATGGTGGGTTACCGACGTAACCGTCCTTCAAGATGAGCTGCTCACATACATTCAATTACAGGTGTATACATGCCACAGCGCACGGTAGCTCAGAAAGTCTTTTAGGCTTAGCCTGTCAGGTCAGGGCACGCAGCCAATGCCCCCTCCATGCCGCAACCTTGACCCTCCCAGTCCCTTCTTTTCGCCAACGATGGTTAGCAGGGACGGTGGGAGGCGTCTGAATGTACATGAACAGCCCATTTCAAAGAAGGACGGTTACATCGGTAACCCACCATTCTTCAAGTGCTGCTCACATCATTCAGTTACAGGTGACTGCTAGCCATGCCCAAGGATGGTGGGAGGAGTTACAGCTTACCACACTGAGTACGGCTCTGCCCAACACAGCATCCTCTCTAGCTTGTTGGATGATAGAGTAGTGCATCGTGAAGGTATGCACCAACGACCACATAGCTGCTCTGCGGATCTCCTGGATTGGGACCTGGGCAAGGAAGGCCATTGACGAAGCCTGGGCCCTGGTAGAATGAGCGCTGACATTCCCTGGGAGGGGCGTATTCAACCTTCAGTAGCAGTCTTTAATATAGTTCACAATCCAGTTGGAAATGCACTGTGAAGACACTGGAAGTCCTCTTTTACATTCCGCAACCACTACAAACAATTGGGAAGTTCTGTGGAATGGGCGTGTGCACTCGATATATGTTAAGGGCATCCTTTTGATGTCCAGGGTGTGTCACTTCCTCTGGTTCACTGTAACCTGAGGGTCTGGGAAGAACACTCGCAGGCAAATGTCCTGATTAAGGTGAAATGGAGAGACCACTTTAGGAAGGAAGGATGGATGCAGGCAAAGCACCCACCTTATCAGGGAAGAACCTCACGTATAGGGGTTCTGAAGAAAGGGCCTTCAGTTCAGATACTCTTCTGGCTGAGGTAGTTGCTACCAAAAAGGCCACCGTCCATGCAAGAAACAGCAGTCTGCATGAGTCCAGGGGTTCATAAGGAGGCTCCATTAGGCTGTGGAGCACCACGTTAAGGTCCCATTGTGGGACAGGTTCACAGGGTTGTGGGAAGACTCTTTCAACCCCCTTTAGGAATCTGGTGGAGGTAGGGTGGGAGAAAACCTGAACGCCTTCCACCTTAACATGGAATGCTGAAATTGCTGCTAGATGGACTCTCAGGGATGAAAGGGAGAGGCCCTTATCTCTGAGGTCTAGCAAGTAACCAAGGATTAAGTGTATAGGGACTGATATAGGCACAGCTCCTTTACCTATTGCCCAGCTGGAAAAGCATTTCCATTTGGCTGTATAGCTCTAGTGGAGGCTCTCCTACTACCAATCAACACCCTCTTGATCCTATCCGAGCACAGTCTTTCCTGCTCATTTACCCATGGTGTCTCCAGGCCATCAGGTGCAGGAGACCAGGGTTCAGGTGCTGCAGGTGCCTCGAGTTCTGTGTCACTAGGTCCACCGAAAGGGGAAGGCGGAGTAGTGCATCTATGGACAGATCTTGTAGGATTGAGTACCAGTGTTGTCTGGGCCAATCCAGAGCTATTAATATCATGTTTGCTCCATCCTTCCTTACCTTCAGGAGGATCTTGTGCATCAGTGGGATATGTGGAAAGGTGTACAGCGGAGGTCACGATCAACAGAACAGGAAGACGTCCATTAGCAAACCCTCCTCCTGACCTCTGAGGGAGCAGAAGCAACGACATTTACAGTTCTGTCATGTCATGAACAGGTCCATTTGGGCTGTTCCCCACCTGTTGACTAGGTGGTATTGTGGAGGGATCACTCGTGATGGGTTAAAGGGATTCTGCTGAGCGAGTCTGCTAGCCTGTTTTCCACCCCAGGCAGGTGAGCCACTACTGGGGTAAAATTATACCTCAGGGTTAGTTCCCAGAGTCTGGTTGCCTCCAAGCAGAGAGCTGGGGAACAGACACCGCCTTGGTGGTTCATGTAGAACATGGCCGTGGTGTTGTCCGTTAGGATCTGGATCATTTTGCCATTCATCCTGTCCAGAAAGGTTCTGCAGGCCAGTGTGATAGCCCACAGCTCCTTCACGTTTATGTGAAGGGGTCTGTCCCTGGAGGACCAATATCCTTGGGTAGAAAGTCCCCCCGATAGGTGGGCTCCCCACCCCAAATCTGAGGCATCAGTGATCAGGGTCACTGAAGGGTCTGACGGCAGCCCTAGTTGCCCACTTGAGAAAACAAGGGCTCAGAACTTTTCCTTCCCGGGACGATTGGCTGATGAGGAGATCCAAGGACCAGGTCTGGCGCAGCATCAGCTCTGTCCAAAGATGGTGCGACAAATTAGGCTTCCTCCTAAATCTAGAAAAGTCAAAACTCACTCTGACAAGAACAAAGTTCATAGGGGTGCAGCTGGACTTGGTGAGGGTGAGAGCCTCATTTCCCCCATCCAGGTTTCAGTCCATATCTGCCCTTATTTCAGAACTGCGCCATGCCCCTGCCACGACAGCGAGGCAATGCCTCCAGCTGCTGGGCCACGTGGCTGCCTCCACCTACATGATAAGGATGGCACGCCTTCATATGAGACCACTATAGTCCCTGCTAGTGGCGGTTTTCCATCCCCCAACACCACCCACTAAATCAGGTAGTCACCATCAATGTTCCCTCTAATTACTTGTAGACTGTGTGCACAAAAAATTTCTTTGTGAGCACCAATATTAGCATTATTGAATTTTTTTGTGCACACTTTATTTTGTTGTGTGTGCAGGTTTCATGACCTGTGTGCGTGCGCACACACGCACAGCTTAGAGGGAACAGTGGTCACCATCCTGGGGAAGGTTCTGGACTCCCGAACAATATGGCAGGACCCAGACTTTGTGCACAGGGGAGTCCCATTCGAAGCCCAGAACCCCTAACTTACCTTGATCACAGACACGTCAGACTTAGACTGGGGTACCCTCATTATGGGAGGACTTTCCACCCAGAGGACTTGGTCACAAGCGGACAGCCCTCTCCATACAAACGTGAAGTAGCTGAGGGCAGCATGCCTAGCCCATGGGGTCTTCTTGGACAAGATATAAGGGAAAACAGTGCAGGTCCTAACCAACAACACAGCGGCCATGTTTTACCTCAACCGCCAAGGAGGAGCCTGCTCGCCTGCACTAACTTCCATGCAATAGCTGCTCACCTACCGGGGGTGAGCAACTGCCAAGTGGACAAACTCAGTAGACAATTCCTTCCCCAACACGAATAGTCCTTCCATCCAAGAGTAGCAAACCAACTCTTTGGGAAGTGAGGCTCCCCCAACATAGACCTCTTTGCAATGTGAATAAACCACAAATGCAGCCTCTTCTGCTTACTCAGGGGCAGGGAAGGGGCTCTATATCGGACACCCTTCTGATAAACTGGGAGGACCCGCTCCTCTACGCCTTTCATAGAATCATAGGGTTGGAAGGGACCTCATGAGTTCATCTAGTCCAACCCCCTGCTAAAAGCAGGCCCATTCCCACTAAATCATCCCTGTCAGGGTTTTGTCTAACTGGGCCTTAAATGTTTCCAAAGAAAACTTTTCCCCTCTCCCCCTGATCCACAGGATCCTGTTAAAGATCAAGAAGGATGGTGTGGACATGATTTCAATAGCCCTGGCTTGGCCACACTAGTCTTGGTAAGCACCCTTCTTGACCTCATTAGCTCCACCCATAATACTCCCACTCAGAGCAGACCTACTCACACAGGACTCCCAGGCGCCTGCAACACTTGGACCTGACATCACTACACTTAACAGCTTGGAGGCTGCATGGCTGAGCCCCGGTGAGCCAATACGCTCTAGAAAGGTCCAACAGGTTCTGATCAAGAGCAGGAAGCCCTCCACGAGGGCCACCTATGGGACAAAGTGGAAGTGTTTCTCTCTTTGGGACACTGAAAGGAGGATGTCCCCAGAGTCCGCCCAGATCCAAACCCTACTTGATTATCTCCTAGAGTTAAAGGAGAGTAGACTAAAGCTTCCCTCCCTCAAGGTACACCCGGCAGTGATCTCAGCATTCCATAACTCCTTCAACAGAGTGACCCCGTTCTCTCACCCCATGGCTGCGAGGCTCTTCAAAGGGTTAGAGAGACTCTATCCCCAGGTCCAAGATACATTCTTCAATGGGGCCTAAACCTGGTACTAGAAGGGCTTACAAAACCCCCTTACAAGCCCATAGACTTGTGCACAATGCTAGTTCTATCATGGAAGGTGGCATTTCTGGTGGCCATTACATCGGCCAGGAGGGTTTCTGAATTAAGAGCTCTTTCCTCAGAACCCTGCTATATGGTGTTCCATACCAACAAAGTGCAACTCTGTCCCCATCTGGCCTTTTTACCCAAGGTAGTGTCACCTTTCCATATTAACCAGGATATTTGCCTTCCAGTGTTTTTCCCAGGCCCACAGGTTACAGAGTACCAGAGATGGCATAACCTCAATGTCAGAAGGGCACTTGTCATATACATCAAATGGACTAGACCCCTTCTGCAGAATGACTCAGCTTTTTGTAGCATTTGCCAAGTGTATGAAGGGTCAGGCAGTAACATCTTAATGCATCTCATCATGGATAACGAGATGCATTAAAGATTGCTACCACAGAGCAAACACTCCTCTCTCAGGGCAAATCAAGGCCAGTTTGAATAGAGTACAAGCATCCTCCACTGCCTTCCTTGCTCAGGTCCTGTCTATGTTCCCTTTAAGGTGCGTGTCTGCGTGGCCGCGCACCTAAAAAAACCTCCCCACACAAGGCTGTCCCATTCCCGCACACAGGGAGGGCCAAGCCAGCAGCACAGCCCAGGATTGGCTGGGCAGGCCAGCAGAGCATCAGCTGGGGGCACGCAGCCGGGCCAGGGCAAGGCAGACAAAGCGGCAGAGGATTGGCCAGGCGGTGTGGGGGGGGAGCGGGGCCGGGGCCAGGGAGGGCCAGGCCAGAAAAGCAGCCAAGGATCCGCTGTGGCGGGGGATGGAGCAGGGCTGGGGTCAGGCCAGCTGCACAGTGGGGAGGGGTGCTGGGGACGGGCAGAACAAGGCCAGCAAAAGCGGCTAAGGATCAGTGGGGGCTGGGGCCGGGCCAGGCCAGCAGAGCAGCTGGGAGGGGCCAGGGACAGGCAGGGCCAGGCCGGGAAAGCAGCCGAGGATCAGTGCGGGGGGGGGAGTGGAGCAGGGGCCTGGCAAGGTCATGCCAGCAGAGCAGCTGAGGTTTGGCCCAGGGCTGGGAGTTCAGGCTGGCAAAGTTGCTGAGGGTTGGAAGGGGGGCAGCCTGAACCATGGCCAATGATCAACTGGGGGAGGGGGCAGCCTAGGAGAGCAGCTGAAGATGAGCAGGGGGGGCAGGCCTTAAGCATAGCTGAGGATCAGCTGGGGGGGGGGGGGGTTGCTATTCCTGAGCTATCCAAGGGATCCTTTTTACCTTCATGTCCTTCCTCCCTCAGACATTCTAAAAATAGGTGATTGTCCAGCTTTTTATTTCTGATAAGTAGAATGTTTAAAAAACAAACAAACTAACACAGAGCAGTTTATAGAGAGGGGAAAAAAGATCAAGCAGCAGTGGAGTACATGATTATCATTTATTCCTAGAAGCTTGCCTTTTTTGTGTGTGTGTGGTTTTGTTTTGTTGTTGATGGTATCTTCATAGCTCAGTTGGTTGAGCAGCACTGTTATAATGTCAGGGTCATGGGTTCAAGTCCTGTGTTGGATTTTTTAACTTTTGGCTTGTTGCTGCTTAGGGAAGCACTATACTGGGGGAAAAATATATAGCAACCACTAATAAAATGAAGGAAAATAAAATGACCATCATGACTAAAATTACCAACAGTGAGCAATTAAGTAAAACAAACAAAGGGACACATTTGAACTGGCTAGAAATAATTTTGGACAAATTTTTTTAAATTGTAAAATGGGCTGCTGTGCAAAATGAAAAACAAGAGGCAAATTAGCTGTTTTCCCTTTTTTAACTTTTTTTATGTCCTATTCATTTTGGAAGACTGACAAAGGCAGACAAACAGTACTGAAGAATTGATGACACAATGTCACATAAGCATAGAATACATTCAAATTATTAATAAAAACAATTTTAAATAACTTATTAATTTTTCATTGTTCTATACTTCTCAATAATTTCCATCACGTGACTTTGCACAAAAATTTTATTCAGAAAAAGTTCTGCACACGGGTTGAAAATTTTGCACACAAGCCACCAAACCTTAGACGGAACATTGGTCCTGATCCAGGAGATACGCAAGGTGGGTATCTGGCCTTCAGTGCATACCTTCGCATCCTATTATGCAATTGTCCAGCAGGCAAGAGACAATGCTGCCCTGGGCAGAGACATTCTACAAGCAGGGAAACCTTAACTCCACTCATCATCCTAAGTATAGCTTGTAAGTCACCTGAATAAGAATAGATGTGAGTAGGGCTCAAAGCAGAATGGAAGGTTACTTACCATCTTCTTTAAGATGGGCTGCTCACATACATTGCATAACCTCCCTCCATCCCCACTACATAGAGTTTAGCAGAAAAAATGGACTGAAGAGGGGGCAGGGTCAGCACCACCTATATACCGCACAGATGTGCAGGTCAGAGGAGGCACTGGCGACTGATCCTACAGGAACAAGCTAGGGCAGAGGTCTCAAACATGTGGCCCATTGGCCACACGATGTCCCTAAAGCTGTTTCCTGTGGCTTGTAATGACATTATTGTTACCAATATTTGGAATATTGTTGTATGAAAAGGTTTCAGTGGTGCGGCCCTTGGACTAATGTGCTAGTCCTCATGCAGCCTTCATGATGATTTGAGTTTGAGACCCCTGAGCTAGGCCAAAATGCTTCTGGATAACCATGCACTTCAGCACGTAGACACCTGAATGGGAATGGATATGAGCAGCCCATCTTGAAGAAGGACATTTACAGGTAAGTAACCTTCTGTTACGTATGGTCACCAAGAGAAATTCTTCATTCCTGAACTGTTTGGTTTTGAGAAGCAAGTTTGCAACCCAAAGCATTCCAGTCACTGAAATGAGTCACTCCCAAAACATCATAAGATTTAAAAAAACAAAACCAAAAAACCACAATTTTATTTGCCTTCTGGTTTTTGAAGCATTTAAGAGTCATATTTTAAAACTTTGCAGCCTTGTGGGCTAGAATCTTTATTTTGCAATGAAAAGGGTGTTTTTTCTGTAATCACATGACTGCAGGCACTAAGGCTTTAAAGAAAACTGTCAAATATCACAAGATTTGGAAACACTGTAAAATAGAAAGCATCACATAAGGTTGGGGAATGTGTTACAATCTCACAGTTGCAGGACTCAGAAAAGTTGCTACTATAGCATAGGGCCAGGGTAGGCAACCAAGGGTTCAAATAAGAGGGAATGCCCCAAAACTGTGTTCCGGGGCCTCCTCAAAATAGGGGAACGCACCAGAACGCCGTGTTCTGGTGCCCGCCTAGAAATAGATGAATGCATCGGAATGCAGCATTCCCCCCAGGGCCAGCTGAGGAAAGGGGCTGCGGGCTGAGGTGAGCCAAGCAACCCCTTCCCCCTTCCTGGCACACTTGCCCCTCTTGCTGGCACTGCAGCCTCCCTGCCCCAGCGCAGCTCCTTGGTCATGTCAGAAACAGGGGGGCGTTGGAGAAAGGCAGGCAGCCGGCAAGGAAAGCATGAGGGTGGGGTGGGATGAAGGAGTCAGGATGGTGGGCTGGAGAGGTGTGGAGGGGGTTGGGGAACTGAAGGGGGTGGTGTGAAGATGGGAGAGCTGGGGCTGGGGGGTTAGGAGAGCTGGAGTGGGGACATGGAGGCAGGGAGTTTAGGGAATGGGGATTGGGGCTGAGGAGGACATGGGGAAGGAGGGGTCTGATGGGGGGGCAGGCATTTGTGGAGCAATAGCTGGTGTGAGGGGCAGTAGCTGGGGTGGGAGGCAGGCATTTGGAGGGGCAGTAGCTGCAATGTGTGAAGGGGGCCCGCATGGGTGTGAAGAGGGCCCTGAAATTTAGGAGGGCTCCAGGGCCTGTCAAATTATACTTTAACCCCTGTAGGCAACCTTTGCCAAACCCCATGCTTGCCCTTCCTCCTCAACCCTCAGCTACTGCCAGTGGTCCCATCTGCCAAAAAAACCCACACCTGAAAATTCAGTGGTGGTCACATCTAAAGGGGGTGGGAGGAACGTTGCTTCCCAGGCATGTGTCTGAAAGGAGCTATTTGAGGAAAGAAGCCATTCAGAACAGCTCCTCTCAGTGGTGAGCCTGGCAACTAGGGTCCCCCAGGATGCCATGGAAAAAAGCTGCCTGGAATGACTCCTCTCAGGGTCCCCACGCATGCTGCAGAAATATCAAATGACTCCTTTTGGTGAAGGCACATCACAGAGAGGAGACACTCCTCCTTAAATCCTGATTTGAGGAGGTAAAAAACTCCATCACAGGTAAGCAGTTTATTGCTGGAGTAGATGGGTGGGGTTTTGAGGCCTGCATTGTGCAAGAGGTCAGACTAGATGATCATACTGGTCCCTTTTGATCTTAGAGTCTACGGGTCAGTCATGCACCGTTAACTTAAGAACTGAAACAGGTCTAAAGAAACCAATTACATAACTGTGAAATTATACAGACAACCCCAGAACATCATTTCCCTGAACAAAAACAGAGCAAGTATTTAATAATGGGCTCTTCAATCTAGCTAGACAATTATAACATGATGATCTAATGGCTGGAAGTTGAAACTAGACAAAGATTGGAAATAAGGCATAAATTTTTAACAGTGAAAGTAATTAATCTTTGGAAGAACTTACCAAGCATTCTCCATCACTGCCAATTTTTAAACCAAGACTGGGTGTTTTTCTAAAAAAATCTGCCCTAGGAATTATTTTGGGGAAGTTCTATGTCCTGTGGTTTACAGAAAGCCAGACTAGATGATCATAATGGTCCCTTCTGATTGTGAAGTCTATAGACTGGGTGGGGAGAACACAGAAAGCTCAATTAATCTGGTACTCATCAACACATCACTGAGGCAAAGAGCTTAGAATTTTTAAAAGGATGAAATAATTACATAATTAAGATATCTGCAGTTAGATTAAGATGCAGCAGGACAAAATTGTACAAAAAATATAAACTCTACTGCTTCAGGACTATTAACTGGCTAAATACAGGAAGACGCTTCACTTACAGGCAGGTTATTTTGTAATTCTCTATTACATAGTTTCTTGCAAGTCTAGCATCTAGTACTAGCCACCGTTAGGTACAGAATATAGGACTAGATTGATCTGGTGTGACAAATCTTATGTAAGCTACAAAAGATATGTCAACAGCTATAAAGTTGAGCTATATAAAGATGAATAATAAGCAGCCATATGAGTAAAAGAATATATCAGAAAACATAAATTACCCTGGATTGCATCACTATTTGACAGCAGTCACGCCTGTGTGCAGAAACATTTATGGTTATAGCCCAGGGGTTGGCAAACCCCAAGTCTCTTGCCAAACATGGCACATGGACCAAGCCTGAGTGGCATGCTGCACCACTCAAGCTTCCCCCTGGCCCCACTCCCAGGGTGGCCTGGGGCCACAAGTCATGTGCTGTGCTTCCCCCCTAGGGAGTGTGGCCAGCAGGGAAATAGAAGCTGCAGCACAAGATTCCTGGCTCCTGCTGGCTCTGCCCCTTGCTAAGCAGGGCTGCTGGAGGGGAGCGGGGTGGGTCAGCCCCAGCCCCAGACAGGAACTGGCTGCTAGCTGCCAGCAGGAGCGGGAGCTGACCCCAGCCCCAGCCAGAAACCAGAGGCCACCCACCAGGGGAGCCAGCTCCAGTCCCACTCAGGGTCCTGTCAGGAACCTGAGGCGTGGCTCCACCCCTGGCACCTGCTGAGGGTGCAGTCAGCAGGGCTGGCATGGGGGCCAGGCCATTATAGCCACGGTATACCCTGAGTGAGCTTTGACCCTTTAGCTATCATCTGGTAAACAGAACTGTTGACTTCACTTGCTGTTTGTTTCTCTAAGCTGAAGGTTTCACAGGCACCACAAGCTCCTCGTGAATTACTGTAAAAGCCTTGTCAATCCAAGACTGCATTAGAAATGTCATATTTGGTGTTTTGTGTCACTAAAATCAGCAATCCACGATAATAGACTGTAGCCAGTTTCAAGATGGCAGCACAAAAAGATATCTGACCACAAATTCTGACAAGAAAAACTGATGGCCCTTTGGTGACTTCTGACAGAAAGGAAAAATGGAAATTAATGGCACTATGACTGAGTCCATTATAAGTGTAATATGACCCAATCGTGTACTTTCTGTACAGGTGAAATGAGTCCCCAAACGTCATAGTAACTTTCTCTGTGTCACAAGTGCAAGATCTGGCTTCTGATTTGCTACCATCTGCATCCTCACAAGGAAGTAACTCCTTTCTATAACAGATAAGGAAACAAATACAACACAACACAAAGTCTTAACTACAATTTCATCCTTCCTCTATAAACACTGCACACCTCACCAGTGCACAAGTGTCAGTTCTGAATACTTGCTAATTTTGCTGAAGCTTCTGCATTATTGTGTGAGGGAACTTTGTGTGCTGCATGCAGTTGTTTCTTGGAAGCAGAAGTGTTAATTGCAGAGATTCAGAGCCTGCTGCTATAGCCTGATAATCCATGCCATCTTCCCAATAGCATAAAAATGTCCCTTAATGTGGCATTTCCTTGGTTTTAAGGGTATAGCATTTAAGGGTATGCATGTGGCATTTAAGCAACCTTAATCCATTTTAAGGAAATCTAAATATGCACAGGCAATCTTTTATAGGATTCAAGGGCAAGTTTTATTAATCAGAACTTTCCCATTAGTAACTTAAATCATCAGTGAACATGCCTTATGTTCCCACATAAAGGTTGTCTTGAATTTCGCTGCAGCACGTCATTTACCACAGAACATATCATCCTGTTTAGAGCAATTGTTGGTAAACAGATACAATGATGACAGGTACAACAAATGGCTCCAAAGCCAGGTACAAACTCCCCCTCCCTCCCCCCGAACAGTTTATAATTTGTGGCTCTAGCTGGGCAGAGATGATAGCTAGGCCACTCCAGCTCCCCCTGGTTCTGAACTCTGTGCTTGGGAGCCTGATAAAAGTTTATTTTTCAAGTCCCCTCTTAAACAAAATGAGGTGAGCCTTCAGCTAACAAGACTGAACTCAGTAAGTATTTGGCAATGCAAATTAGCTCAGGAACATGAACCAAGACCTGCTGGGTGAGCAGCAAGGAATTTAGAGACCTTTAAGACATGCAAACTGATCACTCGGAAGTGCAACAGCAGCACTGTACATCTGTCACGTGCTATGTGGATATAATACAAGCCCTAGGCGCTATGGGGAAGTTACAGATGTTAGCTCTGGCATACAATCACCAAGAGATTATCTAACTGTTTAGTCATGGTAAGACTAAAGGCCAGGTTTGTTTTAAATCATAACTGAATTGAACAGATTCCAACTAAGCAGACAGCTAGAATATGGATACGGAATGCTACGCAAATGTTTACCCAGTTGAGCTTTTGGGGAGTGGAATTGTTCAGAAGCACAGCACCAGCAATTGGTAACTGCACCATAACTCTGTGCTTTGGGTACTGCTCCAATGACGAAAAACTCCAGATTTTTCCTCCCATTACTGTTAAAATCTTAAAGAATGGAATTACTTAGGCCTAATTTCCTTGTAGATGGGTTCCTATTATAGAGATCTCTAAGCTGTTTGTCTGGGGATGGAATCAGCACTACAGCAAACTGGTGCAGGGCTTTCCAAAAACTGCTCATCTTCCAGGTCCTTATCCCCTGATTCTGCCTTTCTCTCATGGCTCCAAATAAGGTCTTATTATCCTTACATAGGTCTGTAAAGTAAGACAGTTCCTCTGTCCAGGCAAAGGGATTAGGTGATCACATTTTAAATCCAAGTAACCAAATCATTTATTACAGACACACAATACATCTCACATTATCTACCAAGAATTTTGATTCCTTGGTGACAGGCTGCTTGCAGAACAATCCAAATACAAGACGCTTCCACCAAGCCAGTAGCCATCCCCAAAGCCACTTCTAATGAGTGGATTCTACAGCAGGCTTTCTAGTCCAGCTGCTAACAGAAGGCAATTTGCATTTGATATGGATATCGAGGGGAGCTGCTGTGGAAGTTGCATGGATGGTACTTCAAGAGAATTTCCCAGCTTGAGGAGGGGGGCCAAGGAAGCCCCCTGCCTGCTTGGTGGCAGCCCGCGAAGGAGCCAAGCCAAGCATCTTCTGAATGTTCTGTGAAAATGAAAAACAGAAGCAGGTGAGGATGGTGCAGTGAGAAGGAGCAAATACAAAGGGTGAAATCCTGCTGCAGTTTAGATCAATTCCAAGTCTGTCTAACTTCATCTCCAGGGTTTTCAACTCAGGTTAGCCAGCATATATACATGCTATAACTGTACCCCTGAAAAAGGTCAGGAAGAAATGCAACCCAGGCAGATTCAAATCAAATCAAATCATAGGGCTGGAAGGGACCTCGTGAGATCATCGAGTCCAACCCCCTGGGAATTGAACCCAGGACCTTCTAAGATTAACTGATTTATGTGCATAATTAACTGCAATTAGAGGTAGGGCCAAGCTGCAGCGTTTTTTTCCTGGCCAGGTTTCCAACAGTTGGTGTAGATTCCAGTCCAGGGCTGCAATTCAGTTCTGTTTTCTTTGCTGGACTAAACTAACACAGCTATCCCTTTAGGAATTGACAGAAAAGCAAGGACATTCTCATAGTTAAGATAGTTGAAAGCTGCCCTGCGGAAGTGCCCTCTATCTGTTCCTCTGCCACAGCGCCCATGCACGAGACTGGGCAAGTCATTTAAAGCAAGCTTTTTCCACAATTGGCCATTAACTGTGTATGCCCCATTTAGCGGGTGTCCAATCTGAGACCCATGGTAGGAAGATGGTAAATAAAGGGTTGATTTTTAAAGTGGATGGGGGTATAGCAGGGTCCCCTACAGAGCTGTACCCATGTTGTTCAACATGCTGAAATGATCTGGAAAAAGGAATAAACAATGAGATGGCAAAGTCTGCAGCCTGTACACAGTTATTCAAGATAGTCAAGTCCAAAGGTCACAGCAAGAGCCACAAAGGGATCTGACAAAACTGGGCAACAAAATGATAGACAAAATGTAATGCAATATCAGTAAATGCAACGTAATACACATTGAAAAAACAATCCCAGCCACATACACAAAATTATGGGCTCAAAATTAGCAATTACCACTCAAGAAAGACCATGGAGTCACTGAGGATAGTTCTCTGAAAACACCTGCTCAATGAGCAGCAACAGTCAAAAAAGCTAGCAGAATGTTACTAACCATTAGGAAAGGATTAGGTAAAACAGAAAATATCATAATGCCACTGCACAAATCCATGGTACGCCCAAACCATGAATATTGCATGCAATTCTGGTTATCCCATCTCAAGGATGCATTAGAACTGGAGAATGTACAGAGCAGTGCAACAAAAAGGATTAATTAAGGGAATGGAACAGCTTCCATCTGAGGACAGATTAAAAACCTAGGATTGTTCATCTTAGAAAGGAGATAAGGGAGAAGGGTATGATAAACATCTACAAAATCATGGAGTGGGGAAAAGTGTTATTTGTCCCTTCACATAATACAAAAATCAGGGGTCATCCATAATATTAACAGGCAGCAGGATTAAAACAAACAAAAGGAAGCACTTCTTCACATAATGCACAGTCACAGTGCAGAGCTCATTTTCAGGAGATGCTACAAAGGTGGTAAGTTTAACAGCATTCTAAAAAGAATGAGGTAAACTCATGGAGGGTAGGTCCATCAATGCCTATCAGCCAAGTTACTCAATGACACAGCCCTATGCTTTGGGCATCCCAAAACCTCCAACTGCCAGAAGCTGGAATTAGACAAAAGTGCAGTGGTTCCCAAACTTTTCAGTAACATGCCACACTTCAATGACACAAACGGTTCCATGGCACACCCACTTTTTTCAGCTGAACTGATTGCATATAAACATCGTATTTACTTATATTTACCATGGTTATGGTCTTACAAGAGATGTTTGCAACATAGTGCATACAAAAAACTAAAGAAGGATCACATGCATTAATGTTTCAAATCCAGCAGGGGGGGAAAAAAATACATGTCATCGCAAAATGTTGCCCTTTAGCCACCTGAATTTAAGATTTTCATGTTTTAGAATTGAAAAACTGATACCTCACTTTTAATTTGATGATTAATTTTCACAAGTTTTATGAGCTGTAATTTTGGTTGGATAGAATATTGTTTAAGATAAAAGAATGTTTGTTTTACATTGATTTTCATTACCTTGGTACAAGCTCTCACAGCATACTTGAACAGTTCTCGTGGCACACTCGTGTGCCATGGCACACTGGTTGAAAACCAATGTTCCCTCTAAGCTGCGCTGGCGCGCTGCAGCACAGCCCACCGCAGCCACCAGCGCAGGGAAGGCAGCCGGCAGCGCACTGCCGGCAGCCAGAGTGCTTCAAGGGAGCTCCTGTGGAGCAGGGAGTTTTGAAAAATCTGGGCATGCTCAGTAGAGCTTCTCTGGCCCAGGAGTTAGGGCTGGGCCCTGCCCCTCCAGTCCAGCCCGGAGGTAAGTTTGTGGGGGGTGGGAGGCGGGGCAAGCAGGAGCGGGGGGGCGATGCTGGGAGCAGGGGGGGGAGTGGGACCCGGGGGTTATGCCGGGGCCCGGGGGCGATGCCGGGAGCGGGGGGCGAGCAGGAGCGGGGGGGCTGTGGGGGCCAAGCGGCAGCGGGGGGAGGGGCTGCGCAGCGGGCCCTGTGGGGGGGGGGGCAGCAAGCAACAGGAGTTGCTCAGCTGCTCTCTCCCCTTAGAGGGAACATTGTTGAAAACCACTGCGAAAGGGGACAGATCACTCAATAAATTGTCCTGTTCATTCCTGCTGAAGAATCTGCACCAGCCCCTACCAGAAGACAGTACTGAACTAGGTGGACTGTTAATCTGACCCAGTATGGCCATTCTTATGTTTCATGATTGGCAGATGTGTTGATCACTGACCACTGCAACTGAAGACAATTGGAGGTATGCTCTGAACACATATAAGCTGCACATCAGGTCCTCAGCATCTTAAATTAGACATCCAAGATTAGAGAACACTTGTGTTATCTTCCTCTCTGTACCTCAACTATCCATCTGTAAAATGGGGTTAATGCCTCCTCATCTCACAAGGCTGTTGTGAAGATAAGTTTAATAATGTTTATAATGCACACAGCTAGTACAGCGCTGAGCACAACAGAAAAGCCCATCAGGAGATTAGTGCGAGTAACAAAGGCCTGAGGCCACCCAATGAATAAGGAAGGGAAAAACATGCAAATAGCTGCTAAAGTACCATGCGCTGTCCATGCTGTACATAGAATGTGGCAGAGTCCCGTAGCAAAAACAATGTGTGGTCCTGAATCATACATAATGTATATGCACAGGCAACCTTAAATCTGGCATTTCCTAGCTTTTGAGCGCTTCAATTTGTGACTCCCATAACATCATTCTACCACAAAAATCAGTGTTATCTCCTGGTTTTTAAAAGAAAAGAAATGAAATGAAACAAAAATTGAAAAAATAAATTCTATCATGTGGCATCATACTGATAGCAAAGTGGCTCATCAGCAATGTTGGAACCTTTTAGAGCTAACCCACAGACCCCTGCCACTTGCTACCAGGTAGCATAAAAAATTTGAACCCGAAGGGTTAAAGTTAGGCAAAGTTATCTTTCATTGAAAAGAAGATCTTGGAACAGGAGGTATTGGTAAACTAATAAAATGGGATACTGCCTCCCTTATCTTCTGCTTCTTGTTCCAGTGTTCTTTGCTCAAGATAGTAATAAAGGGAACAGCTATGCCAAAGGAACTCAGCTGACCAGCAGGTGGCACTGCACGATCAGGACTGATGTGCACTGACAGGAATAGGGATGGCGTCAAGACCAAAGTAATCAGAGCAGCAAAGGGGAAAAGCTGCATGACATTGCCCCACTTTTATTGGTTCCATCACTTAGCCAGAACAGACAGGTCTCACTGGTGGCAGGAGGGATGATGAGCACGACAATCAGACAGACAAATTAACCTGAGCTCACAGTCAAACTATAACCCAGGGGTGGCCAAACTTAGCAAACTTCAGCTGCACGAGTCAATTATTAAACCTCTGAGAGCTGCACTGAGGCATATAATCACATATTTTTACCTACTCCAAAATTACTAAGCTTAAAATTCATCGCAAACTTTAATTTTATCATAAAAATAGGGCAAATATTGATCCTACTAATGTCAGATTCCAATAATTATTTAAGCATACCATGAAATTAGGCCTATACAGTAAAAACTTAGCTGTCGCTAGATGTAGAACACTACAGGCTTGTGGCAAGTTTTTTTAAAATCTGGGCAGTAACTTGTCAATACAGTATGTAAAACCTCTCTCAGATGCTGATCTCTAAGTACTGCACAATGTTTGAATTTCATTGTGGAATATGCTGCTTCACAGCAGCAAGTTGTGCCAAAAATTCAAAGTAATCTACGTTCAGTTTTAAACTTTTCTCCTTTGTATTTTCATTTCTTAGCATTCCACATCATGTTTAGGACTTGTAAAACATGATTTAATTTAACAACAAGTAAGCTGCATTAGGGCCTATGAGAAAATCTAAACATGCTACGGCTTCTCTAACCATGTCATGCTTCCCTCCCCAACCCCCGCTGCCGCCTCCCTGCCATCTCTTACCACACTGCTGCTTCTCTGCTCTCCCCAACCATGCAGCACTTCTGCCCCCACCCCACCCCAGCCCTGACCACTCCCCCGCTTCCCTGCCAACATTTCTGCCAGTAAACTTGTTCACTAAAATACTTATGGACAGTGAAGACAAAAGGTCTCAGGACTCAATCAGACACAATTAATTTTAAAATGAGAGTAAGAGTAAGGGAAAACACTACTCTCATCTTAATCCTGTGAAGAGATGCACACAGGGTCACCTTTTCAACTGTTCAGAATCACAACAGATCAATGAGAATTTATGGGGACAGAAAGTGCAAGATCAGAGCCTGTTTCAGTAAGTGCTTTGTAGTCCATGCACAGAAGATACTATGGAAAAAATCCTATTGAGTTTATTCAGTTTGGGGTCAGGCTCTGTATAAATTCTAAATATCATTATTTGGTTTTTATAATACAAAGTAAAATCTTTACTGGTGAGAGATTTTTTTTCAGAAAGTTTACAACACAATTTTCCATCCTCAGCCCTTCACAACAATCAATCTCTTGTCTAATGGGCCCAAATACCCATAGAGTCATTCATGAAGACTGCACTGAAATATAAATGGATTTTGACTATACAACAAAGAAGAGTTAATACATGCTGAATGGTATTTAATCACTGGAAGTATAGTGCTGCTATTGAACTTTGCAGTGAATGTAAATTATCTTGGTAATTGACTTAATTAAAATTTTCTTATAAAATAAATGTACTAGCAGTTCCTTCTGCAGATGACATACTGCTGTCTCAGGTCCACTTGTTCAATGGACTTAAGGAATTTTTTTTCTAAAGCCAGTTTTCAGTAGTGGTGGTCTATCCTAAGTCAAAATCATTTTGCATGCTGAAAATGAACCATGATCCATAATAAGTACTTGTAACATTCTTTAAGAGGTTTTTTTTAATAACCTTTTGACAGTTGTCACTGGTTTTGGACGTAACACATGTCAATTTTCAGTCATTTCTGATGATTCTTATTTAATTCTCAAAATAGAAATACAAGACAAATAACTTTGCATTATATTACAATATCTAGAAATGCCAGGTGATTTTTAAAAAAGAAAATTAGTTTACAATTGCTTTCCAGGTTTAAATTGCTAGATCATCATCACTTATCTGTAGTTCATTGTAGACTTGCTCTTGATCAATTTATGTTACCAGTTTTAAAAATATTTACCCAGAAAACAATATTAAAAAAGAAAAGTATTGAAAAAATTATGCACTCAGAAGGTCAGACTTCTTGCTGGTGCTACTTTAATTCTGCCTCTTTGTGCATCCAGTTTGTGCAATGAATGAGGCCTGTGATGATGTAATTAAAGAGTATCATAATGCATACAGACAAGGAAGGTAGAATTAATATTGTGTGGGTAAACTGTAGAATCTGACATTTACTTACTTTGAGTGCTTGTCTTTGCACCTAACTGGCCACACTGCTTTTCCCTGCCAGCTCTCACAATGCTGCCCCTCCCCTGCCAGCTCTGACCAGGCTGCTTTTTCCTGCTGGCTCTCACAAGGCTGCTCCTCCCCTCCCAGCTCTCACAATGCTGCCTTTCCCCTGGCTGGCTCTCACAATGCCACCGGCTCTCTGTTGTCCCCAACCATCGCACATTTCCCGCCCCTGTCTCCTGCCATGCCGCCCTTCCGTGCCATGCTCTTCCAGGAGACATAATTTTTCTTTAAAGAGCCGCGTGCGGCTCGCGAGCCACAGTTTGGCCTCGTCTTCTATAACCAATCAGAATGCTACATACGGGCCAGCCTTTCCCCTCCCACAGTTGTAGCATTCTCTTTCTCCAGCCGAAATGAAATCACACTGCTAAATATCTTCTGCAAGACTGATGTTAAAGCTGTATAGAAGGTCCCAGACACTGAAGCTGGGACTGAGCACTGCACACACTCTTCCTTTGTAAACAGGATGCTGCAGGCAATGCACTCCTACAGTAAGACCAAATATACAGACCAAATAGGAGTGGAAGAAGATGCCAGCAAGGAAGCAAGAACAACATTTGTATTACACAACAGACATGAGAAGTGGGAAACTGTTTCTTTGAATCCTGCTCCCCCTCAAGGAAGTTCAGGGAGAAGAGGGGCCATTTCCATGTGAAACTTCAGTGCTTGCGGAGAATAAAACCCAGAACTGCCCTGCAATGATCAGGACAGTTTGTGGGAAGAAATGATGTGCTTCCTCTCCTGTTTGCAATGGAACTAGCAGAACCCCTCACCCCCCAGGAGCATGCCAAGGGTAGAATAGAGAGGACTAACTCACAATCCAAGCACGTGTAAAAAGAAAAGCAAATATTGGCAACCCTCTAAGTAATAAATGCTTATTACTAGACCAAGAGGACCTGTGCAGGCTGTTAGTGCTGTAACAAAAGGAGGGGCAGAGGACAGGGCTGTAAGTAGGCCAGGGCAAACAAGGCAAAGCCCTAGGTGCAGAATTTTAGAGGGTGCAGGGGATGGATACAGCTTCCTGCAGCAGCTGGGAATGGATCCGGATCCCCACAGCCTGCCAGCAGTGGCCCGGGGGGGGGGGGGGGGGGGCACCTGGGGCTGCTTGCCCCAGGCACAAAAACTACTAGTCACGGCTCTGGCAGAGGATATAACGGACATTCTGCATCACACCCAACTCAGCAGCAGAATGCTTCAGCTGAAAGTTAAACACAGTGACCTGTTGAAAGCTACTTCCAGCAATACTCTCCATGAACAGGAAGAGACAAGAAACTACCAAAGTCTTTACATCAGGAGGAGATGACAACGTGCAAAGAAAGTTACTCTGTGCAAGATGGATATTTCAGGAGATGCTGGCCTCAGGTCACAGGCTAAAAGCAATTAAGTCCCAAGACTCCTTATTTGTTTTGCAAAAATAGACTAAGAGGACAACCCCTATAGGGCTTGAAGAGGTTCCTCAACACTCACATGTCACAGGACTATCTGCCTAGGTGAAGAATACCTGGGTGTTACAACTCTCCACCCTGAAGCAATGCTTGTTTAAGTCATTGGCACCCAAGAGTTAGTCCTCTCCCTGGTCCAAATTAGATCAACATCCAACCCAAAATATAATCCAGGCTCCACCATAATTTAATGAGTTCTGGGATCTTCTCTCACATTTCTTTCCTCAAATGGATTCTGGGCTCTCCACCTGCTCTCCCACAATTTAATTATAGGGCCCTGTCATGCCAGGCCTGAAAAGGCCAAAGCATCTTGTAATATACATGATCCAAATGTAACCTTTAAAAACATATAGGAAAACACAACGGTAGGGTTACAAGTAGACTAGGGCTTTGATATGCATGTGTATTGTCAGTAGCTTTTTGATGAGGTTTACATCTATCTTGTTAGAAGTTAGCAAGGTAAATGAACTGCTTCCCTATATGTTACTATTGTTCTATTTGAAGAGGTCAAAAGTGAACATTAAGAGGGACCTTCAATGTACCAATCTAAACTGTCTATTAACGGTGCTAATACAGCTGATTACCTGTGGTACCCAGGAGGAAGAGATTTTACTTCAAAGGACAATATACATTACTATTCTCCATGCAAGAAAGTATCTGTAAACTAGCATCAAAGCCCAGATGGGGAAATTACCCAAAAATGCCCACCTTGCTAGAGCTATAAAAGGAACTTTGGAACATATTGCCTTTGTCTCCCATCCATCCAAGCTTCTCAAGGAAAGTTTGGGCCACAGGATTGAGATCCCAGCCAGCACCAGCCTGGAAATCACCCTGCTAATTCTCATGGGAGAATCTGAACAAACTCTACACCTGGACTGTTTGGTCTATATTCCTTTAAACTGGATTTCTAACAACTGAAGCTGGGAAACAAGGACTTAAACCCATCCAGGTATTGGATGGGTGCCCAAGGAACTATCTGCTAATTCCAAGTTCTGCTGGAAAGCTGATGTATATGGACTTTCAAATCATTGTACACATGCGATTACTTTAAGTCCTTAACGCTCACTTTGTTCCTTTCCTTGTATAACAAGCCTTTAGTTTTAATTACTAAAGGATTGGCTGGAAGCATGGTACTTGGGTGAGATCCAAACCTATATTGTTCTATGTAATGTGGCTGACCCTTTGGAGTCAGGAGAAACCTTTCTGGGTAATGAGCGTAGAGTTTTAAGCAATTTCTCTCTTTAACAGACCCAGTGGCTATTTGGAGACCAGTGGCTGAAATGAGGTAAGGGAGCTATTTTATATTTTGTTATGCTTCTTGATAACCAGCGTGAGGAATCAGAAGCATTGTTTGTTGCCGATCAGGAGTCTGGCTTAAGTGCCACTCATCAGGGTCAATGTTCCCTCTAAGGTTTAGCGGCTTGTGTGCAAAATTTTCAACCCGTGTGCAAAACTTTTTCTGAATAAAATTTGTGTGCAAACTCGTGCAACAAAAATTATTGAAAAATCTAGACCAATGAAAAATTAATATAAACTATTTAAAGTTGTTTTTTATTACTAAAAATCACCCAATTTATTTAAAATTTACCCAAATTGCTATACAATCAAAAGAAACTAATCCATGGCTTTCAAACAACCCAAGACCAAGGTTATATTCAATCTGGATCCTAGGTGTCACAATTCTGCCTAATACCCTCATCTCCTGTGTTCTACATGCAGAGTTACAGTTCACACGGAAGCCAGCTAATTATCACTGACAGCATTTAAGATACACAAGGAGTCGTGTGGCACTTAAAGACTAAGATTTATTTTTCGCATGAGCTTTCGTGGGGGACTCCTTGTTTTGTTTTGTTTTCCTGGAATGGACTAACATGGCTACCCCTTTGGAAATTGGCAGCATTTAAGATGTCTTGATGGTCCCAGAGAGGTAAATTCTGTTGAAATTTTAAAAATCAAAAAAAGATTCCAGGCATTTCTTTTCAGGAAAATGCTGCTACAAGAAGGATGCTAAACACAGCTGAAATCAAAACAATGGGCTTCTAGCTGCTTTAAGATAAGGCTACAGTATTTCTTAAAAGCCTATTTTCAGTCCCTTGTATCTTTACCTGCCCCATCATTTTGGGGCTATATTTCAACTTAAGAGAAAATCTCTACCAAAATACATCACTTTAATGCATTATGGTTTCTTCTGATGGACAGATTAGGGTGCATAGTGAAGAGAATAATCTTATGGCTTGTTTGATTCCCAGTCTTTTGGCTGTTACTATATTTAAAACAAGTATTTATCTGATATCTCCATTACATCTCTAAGATTTCTGGGAACTGTTCTTCAAAGCATCTGATGAAATGGGGTTTTCTCCCATGAAAGCTCATGCAATCAATATATTTGTTAGTCTTTTAAGTACCACAAGACTCCTTGTTTGTTTTGTAATGAATTGTTGTGATTTACAGGATTCTGGAGAAAACATCTTCCAGGTTCTTTGAAAGCAGGGGGTTAACATGCTCAAACACTCTCACTGTGCAGTCTCTCCACTTAAGTAACATCCACACTAGCTTTCAGGAAATATACAACTGATTTTTAGATTTTTCACCTCCACAGCTTTATCTAGTTACAGAAGGGACATTTTTTGGCACTATGCACTCCCTGTTTCCCACTTGAGGAGTTTCAAACTTCAGGATATGAATGGCACTTACCCCTTGCCATGCCTCTTGTTTAAAAAGCTGAAGAACTGCCCCAATTCCGACCCCCTAAGCCCCCTGCCCCCATTCCAGCCCTCCTAAACCCCACCCCCCAGCTCCCCATCTTCATGCCACCTCTTTCAGCCCCCCCCCAAGCCCTCCCCAGCCCACTATCCTGACCCCTTCTCCCCCCTCCCCACACGTCCTCCCTGCCCCCACGCTTTCTGTGCCAGCTGCCTGACCAACCCAACCCCTCCCCCCAGCCCTCTTTACTGGCCAAAGAGCTGGGCGGGGGGCAGGAGGCCACGGTGCTGGCCGGCAAAGACGAGCCCGGGCTGGAGGCTGGGGCTGGCCATACGAACGGCCATACCCCGGCTGGAAGATGCGGTGCCTCCACAGGCTCCAGGGAAGGGAAGGGAGGGGAGGGGAGGGAGGGAGGAGTGGCAGGTCTGACCCGAGCCTGCAGACCCTCCCTTCCTCCAGCCGAGGGGCTGGGCTGAGGTTTGTGTCCAGATACGGCACTCCGGCACATCTCCCCTCGGCCACGCTGCCACCCTGAACTGCCCCATGCGCAGGGGCAGGAAAATCCTGCAGGGCAGGATTTTTTTAAGCGCGCGGCCATGCTGCCGCGCGCCTTAGAGGGAACAGTGATCAGGATTCAAAGAGTTTGGCTCTAATTTTTGCATATTCAGATGGTTATCGCCTCACTTTTCTTTTTTTTCCCCATGCACAGATGATCTCTTGTGCTGTCATCCTCATGGACACAGAAGGGTTTCCTTCACTTCCAGAGGAACAGTTTAAACTACAGCTTAGTGATATTTGAGTGTGGAAGGAGCAGCCATTTCTTTTAACGTAGTACTGGAAGTACGAAGTATGACAGTTTGGGGGGCTGTGGGGGAGTGTTCAACTAGAGAGGCTGCAGTGTATTCAACTATATCATTGAAATATTCTTTCCAACAGCCAAGACTGAATTTACCATGGGAATTTTTTTTTAAACATACAAAAAAGCAGTTTGTGATTTTTCAGCAATTATATTCCCCAAGTATCCAAGCGGTGCACGGAAGACTTGCAGTAGCCAACGCAATCTGAGATTCACTCTCACTGCATATGGCCTTTCACGAGCACCAAAGAAAGTTTACTGGTGTCATACCAGAAAGGCGTGGAGCCCCACTGTAACAGAGTGGTGACAAGGAGAGTTTACCCAAGGTCCCGCAAGGCACTATCTGGTCAAACAAAACAAGCATGGAGTCCTGTGACACTTTTAAGACTAACAAATGTTTTTATTGAATGAGCTTTCATGGGAGAAAAATCCCACTTCACTTTGAAGCATCTGACAAAGTAGAATTTTCCACCATGAAGGCTCATGTGATAAATACATTTGTTTGTCTTTAGAAGTGCCACAAGACTCTGTTTGTTTTGCTGAACTAGACTAACATAGCTACTGCTTTGGAACCTATCTGGTGAGAGATTCACTGGGCCATCGATGGCTGGCTGGGGGTAGGCAGGGCAGTGCTGCTTCGCCCCACCAGCAGAGGGAGGGACAGAGGAAGTGTGTGCTGCTCGCACACCTCCCACCAGCGCTACGGGCTGCGGGGCAGCCATTGGGCTGCTTCCCGCTCATGCAGTTGTGGTGGGACGGTGGGGGCAACCCCAGCGACCTTGATTTGGCCACGATGCTGGGGCCAGCTGGGAATCCCCGGAGCACACCTGGCTCCCTGGAAGAGATTGCCAGGGAGTCAGAAGGGGACGTTCAGCGAGCCACAGGTGGCTCACTGAGCCTGCATTGCAGATCCCTGCCTTAGAGACAACAAAAACGCAAAGTGAATGAGACAGAAATCACAAAACTATATAAACGTCTCAGAAACCACAGCACCTGCTGTTCTCATGACAGGCCAGGGAAACAGCAATGCACAAGAACGGCTGTGCTGAAAGTATTTAATAAAAATCTGTAGATATTATGGCTTTTGCTAATTTGTTTGCCTCACTCCTTTGCACAGGACTGGACATCAACCTAACCCAATGCAGGATACTGCTGTGGAAAAAAGAAAAGAATCTATTTGATGCAAATATGCTCTCTGTTTTGGAGTAAAGGCACTCTCATTCTATTATTAAGCCACTGCACCGAGCCCATCCTGGCCCCTCTGCTAGAAGTTGGCACAAGAGTAATTTCCTCTGCTGACCTGCTCTAAGGGTTTCCAAATCCCTCGGCACCTCCAGGAGGAAAAGGGAACAGAGTTCTGAAGGTCAAGGAGAAATAAGTAGCAAGTGTTCAGGAAGTGAACCAAATCAAGAGGAAAGATAAATATAGAGAAGCAGTTAAGTGCACCAACATTAATCCCTCTCCCTACTCCCAGGGGAGGAATTCAACACGCAAAACAGACTTTCAGCAGTGCTCATGCCCCACCCCTCCTCACCAACACAGACTAATGCTCCATCCAACCTAGCCACATGTGAACACCAGCTCCATTGTCAGTTAAACTGCTACTTCACCGTTAACCCTGCTTCAGGACACTGCAGGTGATAAAATGATAACATCACTGTCTTGGGCAATGAAAGCTATCCCCAGCCACACAAACTTCTCATTCTCAGGGCAAGCACTTCTCCCTTGTAGCAGAAGGGCCTGCACAGGGGTCAGAGTCCAGCACAGCCTTACCAGTGCTCCCTAAAATGGTCTCGTACCTTGACATGTCAGACTTCCGTTTGGTAACTTACACTACCCAATAGTGATCAGGAACAGACACTATGGTGAAGAGAAAGCTATTTAACCATTAGAGAGAGAGAGTCATGTATTAAGCAGGCATGGGGAGGGGGAAGGAAAAGAGAGAATAAGGCATTTGAGAAAAAGTAAGTTTGACTTCCGACTTTCTTGCTTCCTTAGATTTTTTGGACACAGATTCAGCCTTTTGGAGCACCAAAGCAGTTTACCTCAAGGTTACATCTACACCACATCTGGGAATAAGCCTCCATGGACTCATGCTGGCAGGGCTCAGGCTAACACTCCAAAAATAGCATGCAGACTGTGCTTTGACTTTGCAGCTCAGGCTCCCAAGCCCATCCCCATCAGCTTCAGAGGCTCAGTCACAACATCAACACAGAACTATTTTTGATGTGCTAGTTCAGGGCTCTGCAGCCTGTGGCTCTTTGACTGACCCCCCCCCCCACACTCCCTCCCTCCACTTCCCCCCTACAGTCTAAGCCAGGCAGTCTCAGCCAGGCTCCAGGCCTTGCAAATGGCCCACACTGGGCTCCAGACTCCCCCCCATCCCTCACCAGGGGACCCTGGAGCAGGCACCCTGGCCCAGCTCTCCCCACCTGCTACTGGGGGCTCCGCAATCAGCCTGTCCCTACCTGAAAGGAGGCTACATCCATTACAGCTCTCAGAATACGTGGCTGTTGAAGGAATTTTAAGAACAGCTCTCATTTTTCAGGTTGCCAAATTCTGTGCTTGTGCCAAACCCTGTGCACTAACATCAGTCTGAACTTGGGCTAGAAGGTTCACTCCAAGATGCAGTGTAGACATGTCCTCGGAGTACACTAAAGATGGGATGTTTTTTTTCTTTCTGATAGGACTGTACAGAGACACTTTTAGTAAGGGCTTTTCCTTATCAATCCTGGCATCTACTGAACCCTGCAGTGAAATCAGCAAGTTGTGCAGCTTATCCCCTTCCAACGCCAATCCTGTCAATCTACAAAGTTACTTGGAGACGCATAGCAGGATGGAAGCTGTTTCCACTGGCTCATTCCCAATGTCTTGGAGCAATAATGCTGATCTTAGTCAGGTCTTCCTCACAGGCTGAGGTAAGACTTCATATGAAGCAAGGCTCTTCTGCACTACATTTCGTTCGAAGCCTAAGCCTACGGGACCCTGAGGCCACCTTGGAGGCCTTGAACGAACCAAGGTCAAAGACAGACTACTGTGCATGTGATAAATTGGTCACAGGGCACTTGCTGCTTCTTGTTGGTTGGCAGATCAATGCCTGCCCCATTCCCTATACGCAGGAAGGAGCATAATACTCACCTGCCGGATAGACATGGTGCAGAGAATGTAGAGGAAGATGAAGGAGCAGTCTGTGTAATCCTCCCCCAGCAGGTTGCGGTGGGACAAGCCCTGGATGTAGGAGAGTGGGATAAAAGGAAGTTTTGCCACCACCCGGCCATCAAATCTGGAAGGAAAGAGAGCACTTAGCATGGCAGAGAAACCAAGTACTGCAGCCTAGGAAAGGGTTTCATGCCAAGGCAGTAACTGGGTCGCTGAATTGGAGAAAAACAGATCAGGTGTTTCGAATGAAACAAACCTCCAAAAGCATATTCAAGATCAAATGGAAAGCCATGATGCTCCATCTTCACATGCATGCCTGCCATCATTTTAAATTCCCCACATCACAACTGTCAGTCGTCAACCAGACAGAATGTACAGGCATCCCTCAGCAGATGCTGTGGAATGTCAGAAGGGCCTCCTGGAGGTCAACCAAACAAGGATTATTTTACTGGATTAACCACTGACCAAGGTTTTCAGGACTAATTGACATCCTCAACTACTATTTAAAACCCAAAGTCATGCATTCTTTTCTCCTGGAGAGCTAAGACTCATCAAGAGGCTAAACTATCCACTTGTAATAGCTCCCCTTTATGCAGCCTGATGGATTTTTGTACCAGAGGTGTATGCTCAGCACTCAGAAACAAACCAAAGCCCAGATTTGCTGCACTTATCAGTTACCAAAAAGAAGGGCAACCGCTATGAAGCAAATTCCTTTTAATACAATACTACTTCCCTGCATTCACTCTTTGGGAGTAGGAAGGTGTATATTCCCAAATTATCTATAGAGCTGAGAGGCATTCAGCCTTACATTCCAGATGCAGAGACATGAGCCAAATTTGGACACGCTGAAAGATTCAGTCTCCCAAACCAGAGAACCAACCCTACCTTCTAAAGAAGGGTGTGTATCATGCTGCATCAGTGCCTGCTTAGAGTTTGATATTTTCTTTGACTGCTGATTTTCTGACAGGTGTTTCTGGTTTCAAGAGCTCCTAAATGAGCTTTTTTTCCTGTGGAGAGGTATTCACACAGAGCTATGGTTCTAATGTGTGCCAACTTTGCTTACATCTCACATGCATTTTGGCAGAAAGGCTCAGAACGGATGTTTGTCTCCCTGTAACAGCCCCATATTTTAGGATTCTGTGTTATTCCTGCTATGAGAACACAGAGTAGCTGAGAGGTGGTACCTTGACGTGCGTGCCTTCTCTTCTAGCAGATAAGATAGGTTTTAAGGCACATCCTCATGTAGGGAGTACTGTAGCTTTAAAAGTGCTGGGAAATTAACATCTGGTTCCATCAATCCTAGATGTGCAAAGAAAAGCAAGGAACACAGCAGGTAATTTCTCATGCCTCTACCTACCTGAATTCCAGATTAATATTCACCTGCATCTCTCTCTTTCCCTAGTACACATGCCCTCTGGATGGACCCTACCAACCTGCAAAGAGATTATCCTGAAAGGATACTCAGGATATTTACACTAGAGCCTCAACCTCACATTGTGTTTTCAGTATTCAAGACAGCATTCCTGCTTCTGTCCTTCCCTTCCCTGTCCTGTGCATTACAGGTCCCACTTTAAACAGTTACCATTATCTGCATGCAACCTGCACGTCCAGAGTCCTTCTGTAGGAGTTACAAGAAGCAGACTGATAGCCACAATGAGAGGAGGGGTACAAAATGCATGTTTCTGCCTCCCTCCCTGCTGTGCCCACCATGCTCAATTCCCTGTGGCTGAGCAAGGACTCCAGTCCCTACTGTGCCTCAACTGCCAAGTCAGGAGGAACATACTTTGTCCTGCACGGCTGGAGAATTTGGGGCTAAAGCAGATGCTGTGGCAGGATGAGTGCTTTTATTAAAACACTGCAGTGGGACAGCGTAGATCTGTCTGTTTGCCGCTGTGAAGACAAAATGAAATGGCAGATTCTGCAGGGGAGGGGAACACTTTTTCATGCTAATAAGTGACAAGCCTGGTTCTGCACCATACCTGACCATAAAAAGTTCTGCTGGTTCTTTGTTTTTCTAAGTGTTGGCATCTATGCCCAGCCCTAATATAAGCAGCTGGCCTTCACTTCATCTACAACAGCAAGCCCCACCCCCTCCCCCCCCACTGAAATATCCCTTCACAGAAATCATTTGTATCACAGAGCACCCACAGTTACTAGGTATTGTCTAAATATAATTGTATTTCTTGACTTGAAGAGCTCACATCAGAAACAAGCTGCATTCACCTTTCCCGAAGTATATCAAGGGCCCCCCACCCCCCACCATATGAAGTCTTTAAATTTCGTGTAGGTATCGTGACAGATTCAGGACTCGAGTGGAAACAGGAAAATGGCTTTAGAGTCTAGTTCACAGAGGGTGTTCCACATAAAGGGCTGCATAGGAGAAACCAAAGATGGTTGTGGGAGAGATGGACAAATAAGGAGCTGACTCTTTGCATTACTGATGATGGAGAAGTAATAGCACAAGAACAGATAAGCCAGGCAGAGAAGATTTGTGAACAACAAATACATACTTTACATACATCCCACAAATCCCAGTCATGGGCTTTCATCAAAATCAGAGAGAATTTTTGACCTCTAATCATTTTCTTGATTTATTTTTGACAGTAAAAAGAGTTGTGGCTCCCCCAGGAAAAGAGTCACAGCTAATTCTACACTCTAGTCAAGAAGTTCCCAGCCTTTTCAGTAACACAGCATACTTCAAAAAACAAAACAATTCCATGGCACACTCACTCTTCTGCTGAATTAACTGCTCATAAATGTCACATTTGCTTACATTTACTATGGTTATGGTCTTACTAGAGAGGTTTGCAACATAGTGCATACAACAACCAAACGAAGAATCAAATGCATTAATGTTTCAAATCCACTTGAAAAAATGGACATCATCCAATGTTCCCTCTAAGCTGAACAGGCGGGTGAGCGTGCAGCCCCCACTGATCACCCATGCCGGGAACACTGCTGGCCCCTACCCGGACAGCAGCTGCGGCCCCTACCCAGCCAGAAGACACAGAAGAATAGAGTTTCCCCAGAGCAGGCAGCTTTTAAAACTCCTGCTCTGAGTATGCTCTGACTGAGCACGTTCAGAGTCTCTCCAGCAGCCAGGTAAAGGGGCCCTGGGGCTGGGAGGGATTGGGGACAGTCAGCCAGCCAGCAGGGAAAGGGCACAGAGGGTTGGGGGGGAGACGGGGTCAGGCGGGCTGGGGGGAGGGGAGGATTGGGAGAGCGGGCGGGTGGGTTAGGGTGGGAGGAAGGGATCAGACCGGTTTGGGGGACAGGGCTGGTTAGCCTAACAAATTGCCATGCAGAGAACAGCATAACTTGTTCAGTTGCATCAGCAGCTTACAGGGAACATTGACATCATCTCTGTTTTACCCTTTGGCCAATCCACATTTATAATGCTCATGTTTTAGAATCGAAAGTCCAATGCCTTGCTTTTAATTTGATGATTAATTTTCACAAGTTATGAGTTGCAATTTTGGTTGGATAGAATCTTGTTTAAGATGAACGGTGTTTGATTTACATTGGTCTTCATTACCTTCGTACAAAATTTGACAGCACTCTTGGACAGTTCTCATGGCACACTGGTTGAAAACCACTGCTCTGTTCCGATACAATTATTCAGATACACAAATATATGAAAGGGAAAGCTTATATAAATAGCCCAGTCAATTCCAAGATCACTTTTTTCTTTGACAATGTCAGACTGGGGAAAAACCCAAGCCAGTACTGGTTTAAAAAGCAATGGAGAAGCTGGTGCAGAAGCGACAGAAAGGCCCGAAGACTGCCTGATCTCTACAAAGGTATTCTAAATTAGCCAGGCTCTCTTCCTGTTCACACATTCCAGAACAACAAGCATGTTCAGCTGTAACTGAAGAGCAGCCTAGAGCAGTGTTTCCCAAACTAATTTGGTTATAGAACACTTTTGGGTTGGAATATATTGATGGAACACACACGTTGGTTTGGGGGTGGGGAAAGAGTGATGAGATTTTTTCATACTGAAAAATTGCCACATGTATTGCTCAAAAGTTGATTCAAAAGAGTTAGAAGGAAAAATATCACTAGCACTGACATTTTTTCACAGAACACAGTTTGGGAAACACTGTATCAATGCTCATGCTGAGCTAGACAGGCACATTGGGTGCTGCAACTTGCAGACTCCATAAGAAAGAAGAGAAGAGCTGCTGTTTGAACCATTTTATACAAACTAGGTGCAGCTCTCGATGGGATCCCATGAACTTCGGTCAAATGAGTTAAGTGGCAAAGAAGGAAGGGGATGGGATATGTTCACTCTGAAGGCTTAAAAAAAAAAAAAAAAGAGCCAGAGTTTTGATACTTACATGGAGTTGAACATGCCCATCAGGGCAGTAAAGCAAAAGCCAATTGCAAACATGGACTTCATTCGAACCTGGAACCAGAGAGGTCAAAGTCATTCATCACTGACAGCTAATGCACGGAAACAGAGATTAAAATAAAGGCAAGCCCTACAGATAGGAATACAGGGCTTTAACAGTTTATAATGGGTTTTGTGTACCACCCTCAGAAGCAGAAGAGAAGGCAATCTTCAGTTTTCTCCCTCAGTTTGTATGAGAGGAGACGATGCAAAACACTCTTAGCATTAAATAGTTGCAAGTCATGAATGAGATCACATGTGCCATGGGTTTTTGAAAGAAAAGAAGGGCTCAGGGGTATTTTGTTAACCAAGTGATGACCTAGCATACAGAAAGTGGAGGCCATGTGAACTGTGAGGAGGGAAGGAGAATAATAAAGCCAGTGGATTCACTAGGCAGATGGGGTAGATAAGGGGATAGTCAGGAAAAATGCTTCTATTTTGGAAGCACTGGAGTTTGGGGGAGAGAGACAGAAGACTTTATGAAGCTACGTATGTAATGAAGTGGCATGGTAGATTAATGCAGAACTCTCTGGGCCACACTGCAGCTTGAAAATATTAGAGGTGCAGCCCACAGAGATATGGGATATAAATACCTACCATCACTGCTCTAATGGAAAGAAATTGGGGAGGGGCCAGTTTCTTCATCTCCTGGAGAGTTGAAGATCCAGCCCTTCACTAGTTTAGATGTTGCCCCTAACTTACAACAGTCATACCATTGACAGGTCCCTGTTGTTGTTCTTCAGCTTCTCCTCTTGCCTCTCTGTAAAGCAGTGAAGAACATACAGGTTAAACTAACCCAGAAGCAAGAATGATTTCACTTCAAGGAAGTGTAAACCTTCCCTGCTATCCAAGCCAGGAACAGCAACCAGACAGATTCCATCTCTGTGTACCAGACACCACAGTGTGAAAACTATGCCAAGTGTCCTTGAATTGGAACTACATGCACCAGATGAGGTGTGTCAATATTTAGAAGGCAGTGCACACCATGAAAGAACACCAGCTCAATGTGCATGGCAACCTGTGAACTCAGCAACTGGAAAAATCAAACAGTACCCGTAATAATCAGGCAGTGCCAATATACTGTATACTGGAAGTAGTGTTGTTCTAAGAATATTATTTGCACATCAAATCTTCTCACAGTAAAAAGCACACTATATACATTAACTCATACTCAGTGGTTAAAGTATACTTTGGTGGGCCCTGGAACCCTCTCCCAATCGGTGAGCCCCCTTCCTTTATCATCCATGCTCCAGCCCAGGTAGGCATCTGCGATCACTATTCAGTGCCACATGCATCGGTTATTGCTCTGCTCCGCTCCATCCATCCACCCACAGTCCCTGCTTCACACACCCACTCTGTTCACGCACACACGCACGCAAGCACCCTGCCCCATGCACTTTCCACTTGTCCCTGCTCCAGCAGAAGCACATCTGTGCTGGACTCATTTCCAGGCAGCTGGAGCAGCGCTGGGGCTGGGCTGGCCAGCAAAGTTTTGGCTGGGGGCTGCTCCCACCCTGAGCATGCATCTCAGCATGCTCAGGGTGGGAGATTTAAAAACCCCCTTCCCCAGCCTACCACAGCTCCCTGCTGGATGGCCTACAGGGCTTAAGGGGGAACGCACCAGAACACTGGGTTCCGGCCCGTTATTCTATTTTTAGGGGTCCCAGAACACTGGCCCCTAAAAAAATGGTGGCCCCGGGACGGCGTTCCAGTGTGTTCCCCCTCACTTTAATCCCTGCTCATACTTCATTACAGAGGGGTCGCCAAGGATTTCAAAGACAAAATCAGAAGTTACACAAAGTAAGATAAAAATCTTATTGTTTCCCACTCAAACAGCATCTCAGAAAATTCAATTTTTGTACTAATTTTTTCTGTGCAAAGTTATATGCAGCTGGGGAGCTATATGAGGGCTACAATTGGAACTGTTCAGTGAAGCAGAAGTAACAATTCTAATCTCCATCTTATTTCATGTTGTTATTAAATAGATTTGGCAGAATTCAATTTAAAAAAAATTGACAGATTATATTGATGTTTATTTTTAAGCTTTTCAGATTTAATCATTTTAAAATATGTTCTCTTTTCTGGGAAATTATTGGGGGTGTCAGATCATTATAACTAGGCAATGTCTAAAAATTATTTCTTTATACTCATTAAAACAAATTGTTAACATCATATGTCAAAATACTGTATACAAAATAAGTAGTCTTCAATCCACAAACCATATCCGCTTTTATTATTAATTCATAAGTCTGTTTTTCAGAAGCCTAATTCCAAAGTCTAAATTGCTGGATTTTCATTCTAATAAAAGTTTCAAGCAACCTTTTTCTTATTTGCCTATCAAACTCCAATCATAGATGAAAATATTTTTTCATTTGTTTGTGCGTGCATGTGTTGAAACTGACATATACCTATAAATATCTAATCCTTTAATCAAACAAACCACTTAGGATAGAGTTTTCCAGGCTTGCTTTCTGATTCAAGTTTTGGAAGGTTTCAGGAAGCACAGTTCAGCTATATTTGAGAATACAGTGGGGACCCGTTTACGCACGGGTGTCGGGGGACAAGCCCCCCGGTGACCACGTGTAAACCGGCCCACATGTAAACAGGACCAGAAGGCCTTCCCTGGGGCACAGGCCCAGGCCCCGCTCCCTGGCCGCAGGCCACACCCCCAGCCCCACTTCTGTGCTGGGATGTGAGCCGGCCTCAGGTGCCTGCTGCTGCCAGCCTGGCCCCAAATCCCCGGCCAGGAACAGGGCAGGGAGCGGTGGCCACTCCCTGCCCTGTTCTAGGTCTGGCCGCCTGCGGCCACGGCTGCTGCTCCCTGCCCTATCTCCAGCCGGGGATCTGGGGCCAGGATGGTGGCAGCAGGCACCTGAGGCCGGCTTGGACCCCAGCACAGAAGTGGGGCTGGGGAGCGGGGCCTGAGCCAGTGCCTGGGGTCCGTCTCCGGGGCAGCGATGCTCCTGGTCCTGTTTACGCAATGCGCGTTAACGGGACCCACATGTTACTTTGGGGCCTTTGGAGGACATCCCGTTACTGTGCGTTAACTGGTTCCATGCGCAAACCAGTCGCACAGTAATGGGTCCCCACTGTATTTATTTTCCCTATATTAAAACTGTTGACAATTTCTTTTAACACCTTTGTGATTTGGAGCAGAAACTCACAATTTCACAGGGGGTTAGTTAGAAGCTCAGAAAGGTACTTTTTTCTATTTCAATAAACGCCAGCACAGCTTTGGCTGAATCAGAAACTGTGGGGAGGGGGGTGCGGAGTGCAACTTGCACATGCTCACTAGCATGTATTCACCATTTGCTCCTTAGTTTTCAGAGTGTTTCAAGGCTATTATGCACAGTCTCAGCCTCAAGAAGCTGCCTGCACCAACTTGCATGCCATTTTCTCGTTGATATGTCCTATAACTTTGACTGAAGTTGCATGAGGCTGGGAGCTAGGAAGCCTTGAGATGAAATCTCACCTATTCCACAGACTGATTTCAGAAATGATCACCAATTATACGTTTGTTATTTTCTATATGCCAGGGGCGTCGCTGGCGCTGGGCACCCAGGGCACACACCCTGAATCCCAGCACCGGTGCCCTGGATCTGGCGGGGCCACCCCTATCCCGGTCTCCGGCCCAATCGGGCTGGAGATCCGGGGCCCAGCCACTGGCAGAAACGGCGGCCCCGTCCCCAGCCGGGGATCCAGGACCCGTCCGCCCACGGCACTGGCGGCCCCGTCCCAGGATCCTGGGCCCAGCTGCCCACGGCAGTTCAGCGGCTTCCGGCCCTGTCCCCAGCCGGGGGCGGGGCAGAGATGCCGCTGCTGTATGCCCAGGTTGAGACTCATTGGGTTTGATTTTCTCATAAGTGCTAGCTAGGCACTCAGCTCCAACTGAAGACACTAGGACAGTGGTGTCAAACTCATTTGCTATGACAGGCCAGATATGAATTAATGTACTTCAAGTGGGCCATACATACCATAAACCAAAATACTACAGCACTCTTGCGGCATTGCAGAATGCTGGGTATGCAAGACCTCTCTCTCTCAAGGAGGGAGCATGGTCCCAACAAGTGCAGTCATCGGTTGGACGGAAAAAGTGGCCCCCTGGCCACATTCAGCCCACAGGCTGCATGTTTGACACCCCTCCACTAGGACCTTTGCTTATTCAGCACCTCTAAGGAAATGAAGCCTTAGATATCTCAAGTTAGGCACCGAAAGGCCAAGGCATGGCAAATTCATGAGTTTTTATAAGTTTTGGTGTGCTTATGCTTCAGTTCCCCATCTGTAAAAGAGGGATTAATACTTCACTGCCTCAAAAGGGCATCATGAAAATAACTTCTTGAGTGTTAGCAAGGCACTCATACTCAACTGATCAACAGCTAAGAAGTCCTAGGGGAAAAAAGGCATTTGTTGGTCGAAGTAGAGTTTGGCTAATGAGCAGTAAATAAAATATGAATCCATACTCATTAACGAGGGTAAGGAATATCAAAAACCTGCCTCTTTCAGTGAGCACCTTCCATTCTATGCACTGACTGAGCCAGGGATTCTGATGAAAAGAGATGTGACTGCATGCTTGAAGACTGTATCATACCATAATGCACATGTGCACGGAAAAGGAATTAAGGGCCAAAACCTGAGAGGAGCCCAGAGGGTAAAGTTAATATTAGGAAAAGCAATTTTAAAATTTAAGCAGAGGTTTTGGGCCTTGTACAGAAAAAAAGACATCTGGTTTTACAGGAAGAGGGACAAAACTATATAGTCCCAATAAGTTTCTTCTCTCTCTCAAATGTTATTGATAAAGACTTTCCTGTAACGACTCAACTGATTGCTCTGCATCAGGTCATGGCTTTAATGTTTGAGAGTAATACAGCCATCCCAAATACTGAACACATTTTCTCCCACATATCCCCTGGAAAAAAAAATATTGAACTGGAATTAGGGAAAAAGACACATTAGATGAATATTGTAATTATCACCCCTCCCCCAAAAAAGCTGCTAACCCAGCTGAGGCCAAGGATGGATTTCCCTCAAACACATTAAGCTATAAAAATGCAGTTACAACACCCATACACACCTTTGACTCCACTTTACAGTGATGCCATGAGGAAAATTTAAAAAAAAAAAAAGTCTAACCTCTAAAAAGGGAGAGGTTTCATCCTAGATCTGATCACAAACACTAATATGCATTACTGTGGTCACAGAATTACTGCATTGTGATTATGCATTGCAGCAATGAGCTCTCAGGGATGGGATCTCGTAATAATTAAGACTAAAAGATTCCATGTTCTGGGTTCACCTGACCAGTCCTACTTAGGCAGCAGCATGCATTGGAATCCCAGTGCCACTGGGCTTGCCTGAAGTCAGTCTAGAAGGGAAGAGATTAGGTCCCTTGAAATAGGCTACAACAGTTCACAGGGAAGAAGAGAAAGTCACTTTCTAGCCAATCCATCAATAACCAAATCTGCTTTCACCACCAAATGAAGAGTTAAAGTTTCAGAGGTGAGGGGAAAAGAGAAAAGGAAAAGTCACCTATAGCAGCTTCTCTTCCTAGCTTCCCTAGAAACATATGGAGCATCACATCTCCCCTGCCCAAATCTTACCTATTTTCTTTTTTTGCTGTCGGCCTGCTGATTCAGTTATTGTTTCCTTCTTCTTCTCCACTGCAAAGCGTGAAGACAATACTGAATCACTTTCACATAAACAATGCTACCAAGTCCTTCTTTTTTCCTCTCCAATCCACCCAGCCCCTGACACAATTGGGGCAGGAGAAGGGAAGCAAGATAGTGTTGTGCATCTACAACATATGTAATATATGTCCAATGTCTTATAATCGGCCAGAGCTAGACTAGCACAAATGTTTCCAAGACCAGGGGTATTTTCCAGGCACTGCTCCTAGATGGAGAGAAAAATTTCAAAGACTTTAAAATTCTGGCTTACCAAAGGAGCCCATTACACTAGGAACCAAGTAACCAGAGTGTTGTTTTGACTTACACAGCCCTTGCTGATTTGTCATTTTGAATTCTAGACATTACTTTCAATTCAGCAAGAGCGATGAAATAACTTTATGGGAAATTGATGCCAGGTTATCTGCAGTGGGAAGCAGAACACAAGAAGGCCTGCATTCTGTTATATCCCTTCTTCATAAGCTGACATTCTCAGTGGAAATGCGGCCCCAGCAGCCCAGCAGAAAACCACTTTATTCCTGCTGAACATCCAGTTAGGACTGAAACATTTATAAGATTTTGAAGTTAAAAATTAGCATGTCTAAATTTAGTTCCCAAAGCTACTAGAAAACCAAGTAAGACAGCCAGTCCAGACAGGAAACACTCCAGATACTGCTGCAAGCAAAGCCAATAGGTATTCACAACACAGAGTGTCACACACAAATAATATGATCCAACAACTATGCTTTCATCTGCAACTGAAATCACCTCCATTATCAGAGAGCTTTGACTACTCTCAGAAAGTGAAAGCCAAGTTTAGTTCCAGATGTATATAGCCAACATCACAATATGAAATACAATGATAAATTTTCAAATATGGTTATGATCAGATGAGTGATTTTGGTGGCTTCTTTTCGGTCATACATGTATCTTATGTACTTTATAAACAAACTCATTTTCACTCCTGTCATCCCTACAGAGTCAGGACTAAAGAAATTTGCCTCACATATTAGTAGGTCAGCTAAGCTTTAATGACAGAACTTTTTATTCCTGGTGACCACCAAGACATAAAAACTACAGCTGAACTTCAAAATTATAGTAGACTTTGTGGTGTTGACAGATAAAATTCTTATGATTCATAAGCTGACCTGGTGCAATTGTCAAAAAATGTAACAGCCCAGGCACAAATCTACTTATCTGTTTCAATAACACTGCTGTAGGTGAAAAGGTTAATAGTGAAGTTTGCTTATCCATAAACTAAATCGCACACTTCAGGCAGGATTATAAAAATGTGATGTGAACTGAGTGTGTTTGCTCGGAAAAATCACTAGGAGCGAATATAGTGGCACAATGTCAATTTTACAGAAGCCATTCTCACCACCACAGCATTTCAGTCCTGTAGAGTTTTCCACTGTCATTGACTGTTGGGTGTTTCATTCATTGTTGCTGCGGGCATACTGACAAATGGTTGAAAGGTGAATGGTGGGGTAGGCGGGAATCTAGCTTATGGCTGTATACTTAAGAATTGTCAAAGGCTGCCTGCGACAGATAAGAGCTTCTTTTAAAATGGATGTTTGGCTAAACTGGGACCAAAAATGCTAAACAAATCTGAAATTTTAGCTAGTATTTGTTATTCTCAGCTTTGCCACTTAAGCTTTAACTTACAAGCATTAAATGTTAGCAATTAGTTTATTAACGTATGCAGCTCACACCTGGCTCTTTGTAGAAACAGACTAGAAATAGCAGGAATTACAAAAAAATCATAGTAAAGTCTGTATTGCATTTATGAAACACCAGAGATTAATCCATACCAGCTGGTTACGAGTTGCATAGCATGCAAACCAACATTTTCACTAAATCCTTTGCTGGGATTACACTTGCTTTTGTAACATGTACTAGTACATATTAGCCAGTTACTATGCACTGTCTCTCACTGTTAGAATTGGTCTTTTCCTGAACATATTGGAGACAGGGAGACAGAAGCCAGTATGATCTTCTGTCAAGCTTTCACTTGTTTAAATCCCTCATAGATCACAGCCTGCATTTCTCAATCTTTCAATCTTGCAAATCATCTTTCACTTTCTGTCCTCTTCCTTCCACCTCCACCACTCATGCCCTTTTCTTTCACTGCACTGTACTCCCTCTGTCCTTCTCCAAGTCCTTTCAGGCTCATTCTATGTATAGAATTTATAGTTAAACTGGCATAATCAGGTTAAAAAACAATTTAACCCACACAACTTCTGTACATGTACATAGAAGCTCTTCTTTCTTCTGTCACTTTCATCACCACCCCCTTTAATCTCACTCCTTATCTATTCTTCACTAGTCTCTCCACCATTCACCCAACCACAACTCTTCCTCTTTCTAGCAACTCCTCCTCATATGCTCTCTTTTCTCTCCCCAGATCTGGGCTCCTTCTGAGAAGTAGAGGCAGCACCCCTGAGCTCACTGCAAATAGTGTAGTGGCTAGCACCTCTGCTTAACATGCAGAAGGTCCTGGGTTCAATTCCCAGGGGGTTGGACTCGATGATCTCATGAGGTCCCTTCCAGCCCTATGATTTGATTTGATTTGATTTGATTTGTGTGAGCAGCAGATGAATGAGGCTAATCCAATTCAACACTTCAGTGCAGCTAGTAGAAATCTACACACCACTAGCTAACTGTTGTAAGGAAAGACGCATGTACATCTATCTCTGCTTCCCGAGTCTAGTCAGGTCTCAGTACTAGCCCTTCTCCTTCCAGTGAAAGACGGTGGGGGGAGGGGCAAAGCCAGGGCTGGCTCCCTCAGGCCAGAATGGCAGTAGTCAGGTTTCCAGTTTGCAAATAAGACCAGGCAGGGACCCACACGAATAAACAACAGGCACCTTGCGCCAAGGAAACTCCCAACTTTGGAAAACCCAAAGTGGAAAACAATGAGAAAACAAGAGCAGCCATCTCATCTAGAGAATCTGAAAGGCAACACTTACATTTTTTGCTTTGTTTTTCCACTTCAGCTTTCAGCCTCTTATACTTCTCCGTTCTGTAAACCAGCACCCACGTTATACCTGAAACACAGCGGAGGGAAGACGGGGCCTGTGACTTTCGGGGCAGCACCGTGACTCGGGCACGTTCACAGGCAGCCTACCCCAGAGAAAGCAGAGGGACCGGACCGGTGCGGAGACGGCTGCCAGGCACCCCTGCCCCCGGGACAGGCCGGGGCCTAAGGGAGCCGCTCGCAGCCCGGCCGCCCGCGCCCCACTTACCCTCCGCCAGCAGCGCGGTGCAGACCGAGATGAAGACGATGAGGACGGTGTCGGCGAACATAGTGCTCATGATGCCTCCGGCCCCGGCAGACACTTCCGCTACCCTACCCCCAGCCGACCGGAAGCTGCGAGAGTTCAGGCAGCCACTAGCAACAGAATCCTTGCACCGCTGTCCGGAAGTGACGGTTAGACATCCGGCCACTAGCGTCCCCTCCGTGCGGAAGTCCCACCTACAGCTGAGGTGAGAGCGATCCGCTGATTGGGCGAGCTGCTGCCAATAATGAAACTTGCCTCAGGGGGGGCAGAACCGACTAACCGAGTTCCAAGCCGCGCGCTCTCACCGTTGCTAGCCTCGAGGCGACTCTTCCGCAGCGGTGCGCATGCGCCGCGCTCGCCGCTCCCCCTGATTGGCTCTCTTGTGCGCACCCGCGCGGGAAGCGGGTCGGGGTTTGTGGTTAATGAGCGGCGCGCGGACGGGCCCTTTGCGCTGTCCCGGCCACCTGCAGAAGGTGGCCGCAAGCGCTGCTGCCATTGGTCCCGGGCCGTCGGGCCTCAGCTGAATAAAAAAACAACAAGGAGTTGTGTGGCACTTTAAGACTAACAGATTTATTATTTGCATGAGCTTTCGTGGGAGAAGATCCCACTTCCTCAGATGCTTCGAAGATGGGTGAACTTACAGAAAGGAATGAAACTAAAAATGCAAGGGGGTGTAAAACATAGGATCAGGTCATCAAGTAACAGCAAATCAGAGCAGTTTTCAGGTTCATGAGCTTTTGTGGGAGAAAATTCCACTTCAGCAGATGCTTCCAGTTCTCAAGCCATTTTGCGTTCTTCTTTAAGTTTCCTCATTCAGTTAATATCTTTATGGTAGTTTATTTTTCCAAAGAATACCCCACTTCAGGATATGGTCACATCCCAGTATTACCTCATGAAGTGACTGATGTGTGTGTAGAGGCCCCAGTTTCACTGGCCTTTTTAAAGCCATGCTACTTGGCATATAAACAGCAAATTAGATGAGAATCTGTTATCTGTTTTCCAAATTTTTCCTTTCCTGTGAATAGTGGTTTGGAGTATTATTCTCCAGATGTATGAATCTGCATTTTTCTAAGCCAAGTGGCTTCATGTTGCTTTATTTCTATATATTTAATCTATTTTGGGGTCAGATCCAAAGGCCTCTGAAGTCAGTTTCAGGGTGCTTTTAAGTGGGGTTTGATTCTGGTCTTAGGTTCCTTTGTCTTGTGTTCCGTGTGCTTGCAGGTAGTCACAGCGCCTTCCACCTCAATGTTATCTGTGAAGTTCATCTTTATGCTCTTTACTCTCTTGTAGCTCATTAATGAGGGTGTTAAGTAAGACTAAACCTAATAGTGACCTGTGAAAATCCTCCCCACAACTCAATACACTGCTATTTCCCTTTGTTTATGCTCCTTCATTCAGCCAGTTTTCAGTCCACATGACAGAGTTCCTACTTAAGCCAATTTGAATTAATTTCAAGAGTAAGATTCATAAGACAGTATCATGTGCTTTAGTAAAAGTCAAATATAGTGCATCTACCTCATCCACTAGTTATGGGCTAGACTAACTTGAACTGTACTAGCACAGCAGTGTGAGGGGAAGACTCCCACCCTGCCAAGCTACCTGAAACTTAGGTATGCAAAAGTAAAACAGGTGCTGAGGTACCCATTTACTCATTCTTTAGCATGAGTGAGCAGAGAAGGGTAAAGGTATATTGGAGCCTTGACTCTGCCTTTCCACAAGCCGGTCAGCACATGTGAGCCCATAAAGGGGTGTTAGTAATCTGCTGGTACCCTATGCCATCAGCATTGTATACTGTATGCAAGAGGGGAACCAAGATGTGTGGGGCCTCCAAGAGATATGTTGGAGCCTTCTTTCCTCCTGAGGCTGCTACTGGAGTCCTGCAGTCTATAGACTGATCATCGTTCAGGACTGCATCTGCAAGTACAGCTCTTCGAAACTGGAGGTTCCCCCACCCTTAATCATGCTGTTTGTGATAGGCTGACTTAACTCAGTCTACCACTTGCAGAGTCTGGTGGTGCATCACATCATGAGTAAAGGTGGCATAATCTGGTCCAAATAAGGCCATGGGTGCATTCCATGTGCTTTAGTGGCTTTAAGGCATCTCTACTCTATAAACAATACAGTAGTACATCTTTAGTGTGGACACTATGTTTGCCAATGGGAAAGGTACTCTCATCAGCATAGCAAACAAAGAGACTTGTGGCACTTTTAGATTACCGAATTCATTTATCACATGAGTTTTTGTGGGGAAAAAAATCCCACTTCATCAGATGGTGGAAGATGGAGAACTTACAGAATAGGAGGAAAAAGAAATGGAGGGAAAACTCCTGCGATAAATAAATTTGTTAGTCTTTAAAAGTGCTATATGACTCCTTGTTTGTTTTGCTGAACTAAACTGACATGGCTACCCCATTGGAACTCATCAGCGTAGGTAATCCACTTCTGTCAACCTAGTGTTGTCTACACCAAGGTTTAGGCTGACTTACCTACATCACTCAAGGATATGGATATTTAATATCCCTGAAGGACATAGTGGGGTCAACTGAACTTTTTAGTATAGAAAAGGGCATAGCTATAGTGGTGTAGCTATTTCTGTCTAATCCAGTAGTGTAGATGCAAACTGCAGCAGTGGGACTTTTCCATCACTGTAGGAACTTCACTTCCCTAAATGACAGTTAGGTCAACATAAGCATTCTTTCATCCACCTATCTAGGGTTTAGGCAATCAGTTTTTCACCTCCCTAAGCACTGTAGCTATGTTGTTGGCCTATGTTTTAAGCTTAGATCATGCCTAATGCTATTGTGGTATGACTGGAACATCACTGAAACTGGTGAGTGTAGCATCAGCCACCCTTCATTTAGGATAAATTTAAGAAACAATAGGAGCCTCAAAGCACAACACAGGGTGATTGTGAGTCCAGAACGATGTGGGTGGAACATTTTTTGGGTATTGTTTGGTGGAGCTGTGTGCATGTGCATGAGAAAGAAGGGGGAAAAAACACCAGAGAAGTGGAAAGAGGACAGCAAGGAACCTGCAGAATCCAAATATGGGCAGCCTGAACAAGCACAGTGGGGTCCTGAGAAAAACCAAGAGAGCTTTCAAGGTGGGTGCTGCCAAAAAGAATCTTGAAGCTGTGAGCAAAGCTTTTGTTTGAGTCCTGCTGTGTTCTGGGAAACTGATTTTGTATATTCTTTGTAAATAAACAGGATAACATCAAAGAAATACCTGACCCCATCCTAGCAGAAGAAACCCGCAGAGCCCCAAACTTTGGCCAACCACTCACATCAAAAGGGGTGACAATTCTATCAAACAAAGGCATCAAAGTTTAGGCCACATTGTGGACCATCCTGCAAAAAGGAGTAAGGGAGCAAAAAGCACTCTCCTGCTTCCATGAACCTGCTTCCTCCCATGTTTTGGGTAACTGTGAAAAGGGGAGAACAACCTCAAAGTGCTGCTAGGCCAGGTGTATCAAACATACAGCCCACAGGCTGGATGAGGTTTGTGAACCTCTTCTGTCAGGCCTGCGACTATGCTCCGTGAGACTAAACTGTCCCAGAAGAGAGTGAGAAAATGTGGTCTTGTAGTATTGCAGAGCACAGTCTCGCATATGCAGTGATCCGTGATGCCTGGAAAGTGCAGACCCCAGTATTTCAATTATGATATGTACAGCCCACTTGAAGTACATTTTAAGTCAAATCTGGCCCACCATAGCAAATGAGTTTGACACACCTGCACTACATCATCTTTTAAAACCCCCAGAATTGTCAAATGGAAGTGATTCAAGTTCAAGTACCAGTTTATGTTACACATAAAAACCAATTAAATTTCCTATACACATGCTTAAAACTTACTGCTCGGTCTCATGGCGTCAGAGTGAGCCAAAGTCCTTCAAACCCTTCCACAAGATTTAAGGCCCCTTGGACAGAAGGACCTGTCTATTTGCTGGACCAAAAAGAAGGCCTTGAAGTCAATTTAAATGCAGCCTTTTCATATCAAAATCCCTTTGTTTGTTGGTCTGCAGTAAACATAGTTTGAACCATATATGCGAATGCCTCCCCAGGAGACACTACCTCTTTGGAGACTTACAACCTGAGTGATTCAGCTTAATCGGCCCTTACTGTTTCAGTTCCTGAAGGAACCACAGTAAACCTCCCTGCTGCAGTTGTGTACACCCTTGGGCCCACAGAAGTGCAGAAACCATTCATAACTGTAACACTATATGGTTCCATAAGAGATTGCATGCAGGTGTAAAATTTGTCACAATTGATTTCTAGGTTTTGCCATCCCAACTAAATATTGTTGCTTTGCATTATTTTTCCCCAGGTGTATTAGTTTGCATTTCTTCACCCTACATCTCATTTTGTTGTTTTATACCCACGTGTCAAACCTTTCTACAGGTCTGATCTAACCACCATTGAAGTCAACTAGTTTTTCCATGGACTTCAAGGAGTTGTGGGCCAAGGTCTAAGAGACTGAAGTTCAGTATTCTCCATCTAGGTTTGACAGGATAGCCCATAGTGCACCTCACACATGCTGTTATGAGGGGAAGAAAGAACCATGAAGACTAATGATAAAGAACAGGCAATGGAATATTTATAAAAGTTGATCATGTAAAACCAACCAGTCTTCGTGATCTGCACTGTTGAGTATCAATGGGACCAGCAAATTGTACAGTTTTGAAAAATCTTTTGACAAATGCAGAGGCACTGAAAGACTGGATAAAAGCTAATGTAATACAGTGTTCAGAAAATGAAAGACGGGTCCCTTATATTTAACTTTTATTCCTAGAGAATAATAGAACAAATATTAAGAAGGAAAAAGATCATTGAACATAGTCAATAAAGGTCTGGAATTATAAAGCACAGGTGCTGCAAAAGGAAAGGGTCAATTGTGACTGCTCAAATGCCACATGTGGACCAGTGGGTTGTTATGTTGCCCCATGAGCACATCAGGCAGCAGATTATCACTGAGGAAGTCAAAATGACCCAGGTCCTCCAAGTATTCAGGTGCCTAAATAACTCCCATTGTGTTCAAGAGGAGGTATCTACATAATTAACTTTGAGGATCCGGGCCAATCTTCCTACTAATCCCTCATAGGTCCAGGGGAGGGGAAACAAACTTTGGCCCAAGTCTATACCTGTATATTCCCCACCACTGGTGCAATGTCACAAAGGTTTTGACTATTTTCCACCTCTTTGTGCTCATACGTGCAGAGAGGGGGCCTTAGCAATTCCCATATATTTCATCCTGTGCTTTTTTTCTGTTTTGCTTGTGACACAAGGCTTGTGTCCAACCCTGTTAACCACAGACCCTGCCCCCCCCGAAAAACCCAGTTCTGGCTATGCTTCTGCCTCAAAGGTATTTAGGCACCTGACTTCCATTAGTTTCAGTTTCAGATGTAGGTCTGAGTTCTTGGGGAAAGAAAAAGATGTATATATTTTCCATGAAAGAGCTCATGTTACACTGGGAAAGTCTAACTTAAAATGCTGCATTGAAGACTCTACTACGCAAGCAGGAGAGCTTCTCCCATCAGCATAGTTGATCTATGCAAGAAGTGCTCCTGTGAACATAGCACTGTCCACTGCTGACGTAAATTTGAAGTTTAGACCTGGCCTTACTTACCTACATGCGCTTTTTAAAGGCAAATGGGGACACTGAAAGATGGACAACTTTAGCCTGGGATAGCGCCTTTATTCTGATGTGCCCTCAATAATACTTCTGAATGTTGTAACTTAACTAGTGTACTGGCCTGGCGTAGCTTTTTATGCAATCCTAACTAGCGGGATTGTATCTTTTTATCCATAGCTTTCTCACTTCTTTTAACATGCCAGAAAAAAACACTTTTAAGATAGGGATTGAACTGTGGATACTTAAAGGTGAGAAAATTAAATGGTGGGCATCTTGGAGAGAAACTGAACTCTGACCTCAGAGAAGATAGAATCTCAAATGGGTAATGGCCATGCAAAAACATATGGGCATGGTGGACATTTTGGTGTCTGTCTCTACATCCTGATACAAAAAGACTAGTGCAGGTCAATGTGGGCACCAGAAGAGCAAAATGACCTGAAAAATACTAGGCGTAGTTACACAGATGCCTACAATTGGAGGAAATGGAGTGCAAGCCTGGATCCACAGAGGTATTTAGGTGTTTCATTTCCACTGAAAGCAGTGAAATGCTCTAGCCCTGGTTTTGCCATCTGTTATGTGTTTGTTACAAACTTTTAGTGACTCCTTGTGCTTGGTACTGCGGCCCTGGCCACAGCTTTAAGTTGTTATAGGATAATGGGAATCCCTTTGGAAATGAGCCAGGCAGGAAGCTCTCAGTTGTGTCTCTGCCTATAGCACTTTTTTAGTAGGCACTAGCAGAAGTAGTCTACAGCTGGTACTGAAGAACTCCCTAACATTACAAAAAATACATTGCTAGGCTGTGGGGGAGGGTCAGTAGAGATGAGACTGATGAATAGATGAGGCAAGGTCTTCCCAAGAGCCCCTTCTCACAATTCATTTCCTGAGCGGTCCGTTCTAGAACATGGGTCTTGATTCTGCGCTCACTCACCAGCTTCAGCGCATAAGAGCTGGGGTCAAGGCCATGAGATGATCCAGTTGATAAGCCTAGGGCCAGTAACATTTGAGTTCCTAGTATCATGAGTAATGCCGTGGTTGAACCCAAATCACATTCCACTGAAGGTGGCTGCTGGTCTCTGGAAACGGCTGAGGCGGTGGTTTTCGATTGGTGTGCCATGAGAACTGTCCACATGTACTGTAAAAGTTTATACAAAGATCATGAAAATCACTGCAAAACACCTATGGTTTCATCTTAAACAACATTCTATGCAACCTACCGAAGTTAAAACTCATGAAAATTAATCATCAAAAGACATCACTTTTTCAATTTTAAAACATTGACCATTCAAAATGCAGGTGGCCAAAGGGCAAAATTGAAATGATGTGTATTTTTTCGGTAAATTTGAACCATTAATGGATTTGATGCTTCTTTAGCTTGTATGCACTATGTTGCAAACCACTCAGTAAGACTGTAACCATAGTGAATATAAGCAAATGTGAAGTTTATGAGCAATCAATTCAACTGAAAAAAAGTGGGTGTGCTTGGAATCGTTTGTCTCCTTGAAGTGTGTCCTTTTACTGAAAAGATTGGGCCCCCTGGCCGGGGGGGACATTCATGCCTAAGGAGACTCCTCTGAGCCGAGTTCGAGCACTGTGAAGACGAGACTGTGCTGACGGAATACACTCAGGGCGCCTTCCCTGGGCAGGCTGCCTTGGAAGTCAAGGAGGCCCAGCGCTGCCCGTACACCGGGAGCGGGGAGGGCAGCAGCTCCGAGCAGTAACAGAGCCGCCAGAGAGGAGGGTCAGCCTGCGGCAGGGGCCTCAGTGGGTTAAATCAGCGCAGGTGCCGTGGGCGGCGTCTCCTACCCGGCCACCTTCCGCTTTGTCCTGAGCAGCGGGCGGCCAGCCTGATGCCGGCGCTGGACGGCTCGTGAGCCGGGCGGCCGCGTGTGCAGCAGGCAGCAGTCTTAAAGCGCCACCCAACTGCTTGTTGGTTTTTAGCTGGCAGGGAGCCGCCGCCGGCGGGGGATGTGAGCGGGGCGGGGAGGCGAGGCAGGCCCCGCTTTGACTCATCACATAAAGGCAGCCCCGCAGCGCGGCGGGCGGGAGACAGGCGGCGGCAGCATGGCCGGGGACAGCGAGCAGAGCCTGCAGGAGCACGAGCCGCCCGGCGGCGGGGAGCCCTTCCTCATCGGGGTCAGCGGCGGCACGGCCAGCGGCAAAGTGAGGCGGGGAGAGCGGGGCCGGGGCTCGCGGCGACACGTGCGCGGGGCCGGGGCCGGGGCCGGGGCGGGGGCCGCCAGCGAGGTGCCGAGGGAGGCGGGCGGCGGGGCCCTGCAGCGCCTTGTCCGGCCGCGCCGGGCCCGGGGCTTGGCCGAGGCCGCCTCCGCTCTCCGCCCGGCCCGGGACCGAACAACAGGCCCCGTGCCGCCGCCGCTGCCCCGGGCCCGCAGGTGTCCGTGCGGCGGGGGCAGCGGCCAGATGGCCCCGGCGGCTGGCAACGTCTCCGCGGTTCCCCGTCTCCTGCCGGCGGGGCTGGGGGCGGCCGAGAAGCCGCGTCTTCCCCGGCCTCCTGCTGGGCGCCCGCCTCCATTTGCTCGCGGCCATGTGGGAGGCGCGGGCTGCCCGGGGCCTCCTGCCGCCCGGGCCCCTAAGTGGGGAGAGGGGCTGCAGCCCTAAGGTGGAGCCCAGGCCGCGCCCTGCTGGGGGCCCGAGACGAGGGTCATCGCCTCTGCGTCTCGGTGTCCTCACCGAGGCTAACCTCCTCCACTTCCAGGGAAGCGCTGCCCAGCTCGGCGGCCCTTCATTCACCAGGGAGGTTCCCGGGTCTGTGGCCATGTGTACGAGCTTTCCTGGGTGAGCAGCTTTCACACCTGCCACCTGGAGAACGGCGCTCGGATAGTAGGGGGAGCAGATACTAAAGCATGGAAGGGAGGACGGGGAAGTAGGAAAAGGAGGACACGTGGAGAAAATATAGTATTAATGTCATATTCTTCTGGTTTTAGGGGGCCCTGGAACGCTTCCCCCTAAAAATATTGCATTCCAGGGCATTCCAGCATATGTTAACCCCTGTCAGTAAAAAGACAGACAAAATCATGTATTTTTAAAATGCCTGCTGGGTGGAGGATGTGAAGATAAAAAGGAGGATACGTCCTTCTTTTGCCTGACATCTACACTTGGATCCTTCCTTCCTTCTTCACAGTGCTGTTAATCGTCAGTGTGATCCATAAGACAGGAACAACTTTAGGGGAAGCACCAGTTTAACTTTGTTAGCAGCCCCCCTCGCCCCCTGATTTCAGTCACCTTTTGGCCCATTGTAGCTCACTGCAGGAGGAGCCCATTCTGGGGTGCCTGGCTCTGGATACTACACCCTCCCCAGAGCCCTCTGGCGACTTGGATGGTTTTACAATTGTGCTTTCCTTTAATGTAGTTAAGATGTATGAAAGAGTTGGAGAAAATAGGAGAAACAGTGAAATAGACACTGAAAATAAAATGGATGAAGGAGATAAAGAGCTTCTATTCCTCTCCCTCCACCCCAATCTCTTCTGTTTCTGCAGTCTGAAGTGTTAGTTGGCATCATTCTCAGCAATGTATTTTTTTTTTCAGGCAGATATGGTATCTCCTGTGGGGTCTTTTGTTGAACCAAATTGGCAGCAGAGTCCTGTTGATTCATACTGGCAGATGTGACTCCATAACTCCACCCTGGATGTAAGGGAGCATGAAAAAGTTCCCCTGGATGCCAAACTGGCATTAGGGAAAAGTCCTAGAACAGCCAGACTCTAAGGAGATACCCTGGGCTGATGTTTATGATCGGTTTTTTTGTTTGAATTACCAGTAGAAGCAAACCACGGCCAACGGTTACACTACACACATTTTGTTTAGTTCTGTTCAGAGGGGCATGGAATTTCTTCCAGTGTATGGTGTCCATTTAAAAAGTGTTCCGGGTGAATAGGCTTGTGTTTGGCAGTGGGAATGTACTTGAAATCATCCTTATTACCAGAAGCACTAAATACCGGGTTATAGCCAGAGAAGCATGGGGCAATGTCTACTCAAGGTTTTGTTTCTGTTTTTGTTTTAAATCACACCATACCTTCCTGGCAGTGGCAGGGGGTGGCCTCCATCTATTCTTTTGCTTGCTGAAAACACACATTCATGCTCCCCGAGGAAAAAAATCCCGGAGAGGGGGCGGAAATCTCTATCTGGGAACCGGAGCGGAATTGTTCCTACACTGTTTTCTGGTGACTCAAGTATTCTGGGCTTGTATCAGGCCTTTCGTGCGTGGGCCGAGCTCCGGATAGCTGTCCTACTAACAGGTCTGTTGCAGTTGAACTGCTGCATCTCAAAACTCTGTTTTGGACTTTCAAGGGAAGGCCGGGGATTTAGTCCCATAGAGTTCACAGTTCCAAGCTTGAAAGCGAAACATGCTCAACAGCAGCACTAGGAGCTCCTGTAAAACAGGGAAGGGTTTTTATTGCCAGGATGCTGTATTAGATGCCCTTTCCTGTCTCTTGGCTTTGATTTCCCCTGTGCAGCGATTGCTTGCGGCTAAAAACACATTGTGCAATGCTGTGCTTTAAAAGGAACTTGGCAGATGAGTGCAAACTTCACAGGCTGCTCTCATGTAGTCCGTTCCTAACTCAAGCAATAGCAGAAGGAAGAGATTTTGGGTGCTTGTGCTTCCTGTATGCCAAGCTGCTGCATTATAGTGAGGATAGATCATGGTGCACTAAAGTCAGAACACATCTGGTGGCAGAGGTAAGGCAAGTTGTGCATGCTGCTGCGACAACCGGGATCTGCCCAGCTGGCTCCTAGCAAGGCCTCTGGTTTTGATGGTATCTTGATTGCTTTAATAGAGGGTAAGTGGGTCATTGGACAGAGTTCTTCGATTTTCTATCTATGATGGTATGCACTGTACTGAGCTGGGATGTCCTGTGACTACTGGTGTGACTATCCGTTCTTAAGGTCCATGTGTGATGGCCCTGGTCTCCCTGGTTAAAAGCAGAAACGTAGAGGAAAACAAGACAGCTCTATATTTTTCTATTCCAAAGCTGTGGATCCATCTCACTCACTGTAGCACCAACTGCAGATTGTTGTTACACACCCCATTGGCAACACACCAGAGTGAAGATTAAGAGGGTGTTTTCCTTGCAAAGGCCTGCACACAAAATATGTCTCTCCTGCTGCTATTGTTGAGCCTAAGATGGGTAGAAGTTTCTCTAGGCAAACCAGCCATGTTAGACGTGGTAGGGAGCATAGAGAGCTCTTACTTAATCATAGGGTTGGAAGGGACCCCAAGAGGTCATCTAGTCCAACCCC
>ML682061.1:6248026-6288605 GCA_007922195.1 Podocnemis expansa | reverse complement strand
TAGCCAGTTTTCTATCCACCTTACAGTCCACGCATCTAACCCATACTCCCATACTTATAGCTCACCATACCTGACTGTACTGTCAGCTGTTGTTCTTTTTCAAAGGGACCTAAAGGGTTGAGAGAGAATGGTTCTGTTGGCATTTTAGTAAATGGATCCAACTGATGGCTTGTTTTTTTTTCTTATTTTTCACAAAGAATAAATAAACTTGAAGTAATTTTATGAGTTTCCTTAATTTTGTGTATCTGAAGCCTGTGTACAGGACTGACTTCATCAAAAAATGATGCCGTGGGCACATTTCAGTTTTGTTGCCCCCTAGTTTCCACTGACTCTCTGCCTATCGGCATGTCCTTGAGTTCCTGAACTCGCTCCTAAGGCCCACCCCACTCTTGGTCTCCTGACCATGGCATCCACCAGAAAGCTGGTTCTGCACAAGTTCCAGAAGCCTTGATGGTAGTAAAATGGTAATAGGCAGATGAGGACTTGGATGTCCGCAGCTAAAACTGACAAGGGAGCAGTACTAATGTGATGGCCTAGCAGGCCGCAGCACTGTTCCTTCATTAAGAGTCTGTTCAGTGAAATGGATTACAAGTAAGAGCTGACCGAAATACAAAACCTTCCCATCATCAGAATCCAACCTGGCTAGAGCTCATTACCGTCTGTTGACTATCTAGTGGCCTTTAGGAAGTGGTGAGACAGGACTCCTTGTTGGCAGTTCCACCAAAAAATCGAATGGGGACTGTCTTTTACCCACCTTCCTGCCCCTGCCAGGTGATTTCCTGAGGCTGGTTTTAGTATTTCTTGCTAGGCCGGTTAAACGCTTTGCAGCAACTCCATATTCTCTGCAAACTGAAGATCTCGAATGAAAACTCCTGGTTTCCTTCCTCTCTCGTTAAAGAAACGACTCTTGTCCACATTTCTGAGAAAATTACTGGCCTACTGTATGAGGGTGGGGGCCAGACAGTAGATGTGACATCTTGATTTAAGTAAGACTTTAGTGTCACGTGACATTGTTACAAGCAAACTAGGGAGATATGGATTAAGTGAAATTACTGTAGAGTTGGTGAGAAACTGAATAGAAGACTGTACGTGGAGTACTTATCTGTGGTTAGCTGCCCAAGTGGGAGGGTGTGTCTAGTGGGGTCACGCAAGCGTCAGGCCAGGTCAATGTTTTCATTAATAACTTGATTAATGGTGTGGAGGGTGTGCTTATAAAACTGTGGATGATGCTAAGTCCAGAGGGGTTGCAAATACTTTAGAGGACAGGATTAGAATTCAAAATGACCTTGACACGTTGGAGAAATGGTCTCAAATCAACAAGATGAAGTACAGTACAGACAAATGCAAAATAATTCACTTAAGAAGGAAAAATCTAATGCCTAACTACAAAATGGGGAATAACTGCATAGTTGATAGTACTTCAGGAAAAGATTGGAGGGGTGGGGGGGATGGTGGATCACAAATTTTATGAGACACCAACATAATGCAGTGGTGAAAAAACTTTAATATTATTCTGGGATGTATGACAGGCATGTGGAAAGTAAGACATGAGACAAAGTTGTCTTGCCCTACTCTGCACTGGTGAGGCCTCAGGTGGAATGCTATGATTGGCTTTGGGCACTAGTCTCTAGGAAAGAGGTGAACAAACAGGAAATAATCCAGAGGAGAGTAACGTAAGTATAACAGCTGTAACAAGTTTGAAGGCTATTGTCAGTTTCCCATGTCCACTGACAGTAGGGCAAGAAATAATGGGCTTAATCTGCAGCAAGGGTGGGGATCGAAAGGAGGACAGGGAAGTACGAAAAGGAACACGTTGGAGGATGCATGGAGAAAACGTAATATTCTTCTGTTTTTCGGGGCCCTGGAATGCTTCCCCTTAAAAATAGGGCGTTCCAGGACAGTGCAGCATAGTTTAACCCTTGTAAGTAAAAAGCCAGACAAAATCACGTATTTTTAAAATGCCTGCCGGATGGAGGATGTGAAGGTAAAAAGGAGGATGTGTTCTCCTTTTGCCTGACATCTGGTAGTCCTAAACAAGGGAGAATTAGGTGAGATAGAAGGAAATACTTTGCAAAGATAATTAAGCAGTGGAACAGGCTTCCAGGGGAGGCTGTGGAATCCCTGTAATGGGAGGTTTCTAGGAACTGGTTAAACAGACACTGTCAGGGATGGTCTAGGTCAGATGTGGCCAAACTGTGGCTCAGGAGCCACATGTGGCTCTTGAATGAAAACCTGTAGCCCCCAGAAGAATGTCAGCAAACCAGTTTAGGAAAGCAGCCCCAGCTTAGGAGTTCAGGAGGGTGTCATGATGGCGGGGAAAAGTGGAGCATGGTCAGGGATGGCGGGAAAAAGTGAGGCATGGTTGGGATTTTTAAAAACTTGCCACTAGCCTGGAGTCTTCTACATTGAGCAGCAGCTAAGTTTTTACTATATAGCAGGGGTGGCCAAATTTATGGAACTCAAGAGCCACCCAAGTTGATTATTAAACCTTCAAGAGCTGCACTGAAGCATATAGCCATATACTTTTACCTACTCCAAAATTACTAAGTTTAAAATTCACTGCACAGTTTAATTTTATTGTAAAGAGAGGGCAAATGTTGATCCCACTAATGTCAGATTCTGATAATTACTTAAGGTTACCATGAAAACTAGGCCTATACAATAAAAGCTTAGCTGTGGTTTGATATAGAAGACCACGGGCTAGTGGGGGAATTCTTTAAAATCCTGATCATGCTGCACTTCTCCCCACCATCCCCAACTCCCTCCCAAACCCCCAGGCCCTGATTCTGGCTCCTCTGGGCTGACCCCCCTTCCCAGGGCATGCTCTGGGCAGGAAATTTAAAACTCCTGAGCTGGGGCTGCTTCCTAAATTGATTTGCTGATGTTCTTCCAGGAGCCACACCTCTTCATTCAAGAGCAGCACGCGGCTCCTGAGCCACAGTTTGGCCAAGCCTGCTATACAGGCCTAGTTTTCATGGTAACCATAAGTAATTATTAGAATCTGACATCAGTAGGATCAATATGTCTTTTTTATGATGAAATTAAAGTGTACAATGAATTTTAAATTTAGTAATTTTGGAGCAGGTAAAAATATATGGCTATACGCTTCAGTACGACTCTCAAAGGTTTAATAATCAACTTGGGTGGCTCTTGAGTTCCATAAGCAGAGCCCTGCACAGATACAAATAAGTGGATCCATATCCGACCTGCATCCGCAAGAAATGGTCGGCAGATATCAGTGTTGTATCCATGGATGCGGATATAATGCAGATATCCGCATATTTGCAGGGCTCTAGCTCTGTGCAGATAAAAATATGTGGATCTGTATCTGATCTGCATCCACAAGAAATGGTCTGCAGATATGTGTTGTATCCGCAAATGCGGATATAAGGCGGATATCTCCAGATTTGCAGAGGTCTAGCCATAAGTATGGCCACCCCTGGTTTAGGTAGACTTGGGGCTCCTTCAGCACAGGGGGCTGGACCTGATGACCTCTTTAAGTTCCTGCCAGCCCAGCGTTTCGGTAATTACACACCATGAGGCATTGAGGATGTTTGGAATGGAGTTGAGACTGAACTGGCTCATACTTCTACCCTTCTGCTGCAGAACTGGAGTCTGGCAGCTTGTGCTGAGGTTGGTTTGTAGATGCCACTGTTCAGAGAGGACTTCTCCAAGAGACAACTGTTGAACTAAACTCTCTGATTCTGGGAACAACTTGGTCCTGAGGGTACTCAAGGATTATATGTACTTCCTAATGGATTTTAGGACTTGGATATGGGCTTATGAACATTAATTACTTGTCTCAATTCCCATATCTCTGTGGTAGGTCAAGACTGCTCCCATTTTACAGGTAGGAAAACTGAGGTAGTTTCGGATTGCCATATTCAAATAGAGGTGTGTCAGCCTGGGTCCCTCAACCGTGGCAGTTGCCAGGCACCTAAACTAATGTGGCCCAAATGCAGATCCTTAACACAGCCAGCTAGCCGCATGTGCTGAATGCCTCAGGGATAGGTGGGGACTATCCAGCTTTACTGAGGTTCCCAGCTTGACGTGCTTATGTTTGAACACTTTGGCCTGTGTGACATTACCAAGGCCATAGAGGGTGTTTCTCTGGGCACTGGGCTTTGCATCTGGTTCTTGGTCCCTGAATCAGTTGACCCCTAGGCCAGGCTGTTGAGCTCCCCCTCCTTATAGCTGCAGCCTGCTGTAGCTTCTTAGAGAAGCTGCTTTCGCCTAGCACAGGTGACTGGGCAGGGGAATACCAGCAGGTGTGCCACTGGCAGGATCCTGGCTGGCAATGCCCAGCTGTGTACTGACTGGATCCTCCCTGCATTGAAGGACTTATGGCTAGGGGTTTTGTGACTCTAAGGCTGGGCTTCTGTGGTGGCTTGTGACTAACCTGAGACAGGCTGTCAACCTAATGCAGTTCCACAGTGATGCAAACCTCATCAAGGGGATGTTTCCTGTCTGTATGTGGAATTCCCATGTTATGCTGGGTCCCATGCCTTAGTGATGGGAAAGGCTTTGTGGGCTTGAAACGCATGGTTGTGGGGATTCCCTTTCATCAGGTTGGGACATGTTGGAGAGTTGGCAGAGAGGAACTCACTTTGTTTTGTGGCTCAAGAATACCCTGGTGCTGCCTGGGGCACCCTGGTGACTGATTTCATTAAAAGGAACTGAAACGGAATTTGTGGCACCTCCATGATGTTGCTGACTCGTAAAAGGTGGTGATCTGATCTGCAAGGTAGTGCAGGAGTCACTAGTGTGTAGCTAGGTGCTGGTTGGAAAAATGGAGATCAAATGGTTCCATGGGAATGTGTCAGCTTTTGGTTATGTTCCAGTAGTCCCCTGTCTGATTTGCCCAGCAGCCTGGGCTTCCAGTCTCCCAGCTACCTGGCAAGCCCCTGCAGTTTGCGACAGGTTAGCTTGGAGCTGGGGCTTTCTGGGGGAGTAGGCTTCTTGGGCTGCCCTCCTGGAGCTGGTTGCTGACACTCATTTCATTTCATTACAGAATATTATTTCATTTTGCAAAATTTCAAGTTTTCAGAATAGAAAATTCCATTCTGCTGTCATGTAAATGACTGTGAGAGAGCAAGGCAGTGGAGAACCAGGCCCAGAGAGTTCACCTGGACTCCCTGCGGGAGATCTGGCCACAGAGTTCTGTTAGTGAACAAGAACTGCACTCTTCTGATCTGGGGGAAGTTGGGCCTCCTCACCATCTCAAAGGATCTGCTGCTTTGGAATTGAAAAGGAGAAGTGATGGAATTGCACAAGAGGGGTTCTGGCTGGAGGAATGGGATTTCCTAGGGATTCATGGTGTCTGAGAATGGGTGAAAAGCAGAGTGAATGGTCAGTTTTCAGCCCCAGTGCCCCTCAAGCCTTGCAGGTGCTGCAGAGCCTGGCTATCACCCAAGGGTTGGCAGTGCATCCACCAGATAGGGGACACTGAAATGGAGTAGGGGCTGACTAATCATCAAGTCTCTAGGACAGTGGTTCCCAACCAGTGTGCAGGGGCACAGTGGTGTGCCGTGGGAACACCCCAAGTGTGCCACTAGCATGCTTGAGAGCTGGAGCTAAAGTTCCCTCCCTGCTCAGCCCAGCCACCTGGGCTGGGCAGGGCTGGGAAAAGGCAGGGGTTAAAGTAAGGGGGAAGACACCGGAACATAGTTCCGGGTCCCCTATTTTTAGGCAGGCAGCATTCTGGCCCCCTAAAAAAAGAGGAAGGCACTAGCATGGGGAGTTCCAGGGGTCCCCCTAAAAATAGTAGGAGCAGCCCAAATGCACTATGCAGGTGGCTCCACCTTGAACCTGAATCCACCTTAAGCCCAGCCAGTAGAGAGCTGGGGGAGGCTGGGAGTGTGTGAATCTCCCCCTGCAGGGCGGAGTAGCTTGTGTCAGGCAGCCTGCAAACTGCCCAGGTAAGGGCTTTGGGGGTGGGGGATGCTGCTGGGGGTTGTGTGGGGTAGGGGGGGTGGGTGTGGGTGTGTGTGTAGCAGAGGGTGTGTGGCTGGGGATGTGGGGTGGCTGGTTGAGGGGACTGTGTGTAGCTAGTGGGTGGGCTGGCAGTGTGTGTGGCGGTATAGCTGGGGGCAGGAGGGTCCATCACAGGCAGCAGGGGGGTGGGGGGGGCAGGATGGGACCCACTGGGGTGGGAGGGAGCAGCAGTGGGGTGAGGATTTGCCCTGGGTGGCAGGGAGCCACTGTGGAGAAGGGGGAAGTGGGTGCTGCACCATGCTCCCCTGCCCCCCCCCACAAAGCTACTCTTGTTCTCCCTTCCTCTCTCCTCTCTTGCCACCCTTGTGCTGTTCCCCACACAGCTCCCCTTGTCCTCTTTTGCCATCCCTGCCCTGCTCTGCTCCCCACACTCTCTCCTGCTACTGCACACAACTCCTGACCTCCCCTGTTTTGCCACCCCTACTCTGCTACCCCTACTACCCCACATAGCAGCATTTCGGAAACATTGTGCCATGGTTCATGAATATGCATGAGTTGTTTTTTTTTAATGGTGGCATGCCTTGAAAAATGTGAAGGTATCAAGGTGTGCCACAGCAGAGAAAAGGTTGGGAACCACTGCTCTAGGAACTACTCTCCACTAATCTTTTGTTCCTTAATGGATGGCAGTCAGCGTGGCCCTTGCTTTGCTTCCTGGTTGTTACCCCTAAGGCTCAGCATTTGGAATGCATCTAGCCCCATAACCAGAGAGCCACAGTTCACAAAGTGTTCTGATCCAGGACAAAGCATCCAGACAGGTTAGGGCCTATTCTGCTCTTTGCAGACCTTGATTTGTGCTTCTGAGTGGAGGGTGGCTGCAGGAAGCTAAGTAATGATGCTGCTTTACCACCCCCTGTCTGCGTGATGGAGTGATCTGCATGAGAAGTGTCCCTGTGGAAAGGCAAAGCTCTGCCTCTGGAGAGAATCTTTTCTCCTGGGTGCCAGAGCAAAATGCCCATCTGTCATGTAGGCAGGTTCACTTCCTTTTCCACTAGGATGAGTGTGGCTGCATCGGAGCACTCTCCCTCTTTCTGTCTGTGCCTGGAGTAGGTGCACTGTTGAGAGAGCTGTTTCTTAATGTTGACTGAGCAGGGCTTATCTCACCAGGAAGAAATGGGTCTTTGGGCTTGCTAGTCCAGAGGCCCATGTGTCTCCCATCTCCAGCTTTTGCAGGTCTTATGCAGCCATAAAACAGACATTTACACGGCTAAAGAGAACATCCAGTTACTCTGTAGAAGATAAAACAACCTCTATTTGCTTTGACCTAGGAAAAGGTTTTTCCATGGGCATCTTACCCCAGAGTTGTCCAGGATGCCTTGTAGAATGAATCAGATTGTTGTCAGTTGCATCAGCTACCACAGAGATTTGCGGCAGCAGAAGAGGCACTAGAATTCTATGCCTGCAGATTTAGGAAAACATCACTGCCCTGCCTTCATTCAGTGCACATTAGAAAGGCTGTCTTTGCAGCCATGAAGGACTAGAGTGGTATGATACTTGTAACTCAATCTTAGATTCTAAAAGAAGTAAAGGCACTTTTCCTGGAAAAGTACCCTATTCATTGAGCTTGGGTGGCTTGACACCCACCCATTTATTGGTACCATATCCTTTTGAAATAGCATGACTCCTTTTGAGGTAGCAGACCAGAAATGATGTTCCAAGTGACAATCTCACATTGATTTACGTAAAGGGAGTTACTTTATATGTATTATGGTCATGCCTTGAGGCTCCAGCTCAGGGTGGGGGAGAGGGGCTTTTCTAGTAGACTCCATAGTCTGTTTTCCCCTAAAATGCTTGCAACCTAAATAGATGAGAGAGAGTCACAGGAAAGGAAAGTGAATTGCCCAGGGTCACACACAGGTCAGTGGCAGGAATGGATCCCAGGTCACGAGTCCCAGCTCAGTGCCCTAGTCATTGAACCACGCTGCTCCTCTAAAGGCACTATCATATTTTCTGTGCCATTTCTTACTGATCCTATACCAGGCCTTGACAAATGTGCCACACACCCAGGCTGTAGCTCCAAAACTGGAATGCCCAGATGTATGGCATGTTAGAGGGGGGGCCCTGTTGCTGAAGTGCCACTGCTTCAGGCTGAAGAGCCCATCGACATCAGAGCATAGAAGTCGTGCTGCCGTGAACACTTGCAGTGGTGGTCCAGGGCAAAAAAGCCTCGCTGCTGCTAAGAAACACTGTGCACCACTGAACGTGTCACCACCTTGAGTATCGCACCACTACGAGGTGCCAGGGTACAATTCCTGGGCACCAGGGTTTTGTCAATTCCCGTCCTACACTCTGTTTTTACTGACAGCTACTTAATGTTGAGTAGTCTAAAACGCCACCCAGGTCCCATTCTGTGGCAGTTACTGCTGGGTTCCAAATTAGCTGTATAGATGAGTCTGGATTACTCATTCCAGGTGTATTGACTTACATCTGTCTGCACTGAGTGTACTCTACCATCATGCTGCCCATCCACCAAGCTTGGTTAGAGCCCTCTGAATTTCTTCATAGTCGTCTTATGTCTTGACTAATGTAATTTTGCCATCTGCAGACTTTGCCACCTCACTGATCACTCCAGCTAAAGGAGTTTTCGTGTCTCACTCTAACTGCAGTTTCCTGTGTGTTATATTGGGTTTGTACATCCTTCATTTGGAGAGGTGCTTCCCCAATGGAGAGGAGTTTCTGTTCCTGTTGTGCAGGGGAATTTATGATCTGTGTGTCTTCAGTCTTTCCTCCTCCTCTTCCTCTCAAGCCAGTAGCTGACAGGGCCATTGTTTGTGTCTGTCAAGCAGATGTGTGGAGAGGAACTAGATCTTTTCTTGACATTGCCAGCTCTTCAGCAGGAATTTCTTGAGGGCTTCTCATCATTATGGCACTAGCCTGGAAGAGAATGAGGAGGAAGGGGACTGCCTTTTTTCCCACCTGCAACAGATAGTCTGACTGGCCATGGGCAGCAGTCCTAGGCTATGTCCACACACACAAGAGCTTGTTTCGAAACAAGCCATTTCAAAACAAGGCCTTATTTCAAAATAACAAAAAGCTATGCACCCTGGGGGGAAGGTCCCTGTTATTTTTGAAACAATCCTTGTTTTGAAATAACATGTCCAAACGGCGTTGTTTTGAAATAACCCTCCTTTTGAAAGCAAAGTGGTTTAAGCTGTTTCGAAAGGAGGGCTCTTGTTTCGAAAGGAAAACAAGAAAATGTGGTGTGGACATAGGGACTTTTATTTCGAAACAACCAGTGTTGTTTTGAAATAAAAGCCCTGTGTGGACCTACCGCTATAGAACAGCCACTCACCTCCTGTTTGCTTCCAGCTGCAGATGATCAGGGAGGGGGGTTGCCTTGATACTTGGATAGGGCCCTGTTTTTTGTGTGTTTTTTTTCTCAAGCATTTCAGACCCTCTCCTCAAGAGGAAAAATAAAACTGTAGCGAGCGAGTGGCCAGAGGACACTCCCCATCATATTTCAGGCCTCAGGGGAGGTTTTAATGGGTGGGGCTGGAGAGGTTTAACTCTCCATGCTATACTGCCTGAAATGCAACAAGTTCATTTTGGCGCAGGAGAAGTATGACTGAGCATCTCACTTCATTCTACAAGCTCCATGGAGTAAGTGGCCGCATTAATGCATGGAGGGCAGGGGGAACCAGCTCCACTTCTAAAATTACCCAGGACTGATAAGCCACAGGGAGGGAACTATGGCTCTTCTTTCCTCAAGAGTCACTGTCCCACTTGGGGAAAACACAATCTGATGTGAAGATTGGCTGTTTCTTTCCCCTTGCTGCTTGTCACACAGAATATGAACATCTCCTTCCAGCTCTCCCCCCACTGCATTCTACACTCTCCCAGCTTCCTCCATAAGCAGCACAGTTTCTTGTCTGGGAGTTTTGATTTCCTTTGATCCACAAGAGCCTGAGGTTCAGAGTTGGATCAGAGTTCAGCTCAGCTGGAGTCTCAGGCGATCTTGGAACTGAATCAGTCTGTGTGGGAGTGGCATGCTGTAGAGGATGCCAGGGAAGATGGACACACATGCTTAGAGAGCGGGAAATCCTTATGGAGGCCTCCGCCATTTTTCCTTACAGCCCTTGAAATTCATTAAGAAAAATGAAGTTGGTTCCCCAGCCCACACTTGGTAGCTTCTGCTGTGGGGATTTACATCCATCCCTTCTGGTGCCTGATGGAAGCAGGCTGCTGAAAGGCAAATGTGGCTTGCATGTGCTCAGCTGAATGCAAGTGGGTGGGGCTGGGCCCTGTATCCTGCATTCAGTTTTCTCAACACTAATAAAGATGGGGGTTTGATTACCTGTCCCCCAAATCACCTGCCAAACTTTGCCACTAGTTTGTGAGTTTAGACTGGTGAATGCAGGGGCTGCTGTGTGAGCTGACCACAAACAAGCAAATAATCCCACTAGATGAAGAGATGGAGAGCTTCTTACTTGTCTCCAGAACTCCTCTGCCTCCAGTGGCAGAGCGTGGAGGTGCAGATGGGCCCTCAAAGACCGTGTTCCCCCCCGGTCAGCAGGGCAGGCATGAGACAATTATTGCATACGTTGGGCTGTAACATCCGTTCTCTGCTGCTCCTTGGAATGGGAAGGGAGGCAGCTTTAATTTAACTCAGCCTGGCACTTTCTTTTTATGTCTGACACAAACTGTGGGGACCTGATCTCCCCTCCGTCTTCAGATGACGTGAGTAGTTTCTGACTACAGTGGAGCTACAGTTACTGGCAGTCAGCAAGTGAGGCTTTGCCCCACTTGTGACAAACAGAGCCAGTTGACAAGTGAGAAGGCCATGGGAAATTTGCAAGAAGAACTCAAAGTGACTGCTGGCTGATGGCTCTTTGCATAGCAACATTGCTGACTCCCTACAAACTGATTCTCAGAGTTGGAATGTCAATATTGATGGGGAGCAATCTAGCTAAGAGAGATAGGCCAGGACATGGAGGTGGAGGGGTGATGTTCTGTATGGCAAGTGTTTACAACACCAGTGGGATACAGCTTGATAACCAACAAGCAATACTGAAATGTGTTGGAAACAGATGCAAGGAATGGGAAAACAAAGGGGAGGAGATGGCAGGCAACTCTTGGTAGTTTGAACCAGAAAACTTTGTTGCAGAATGTGGGGTGCTCACAGGGTCAGATGCTGTAGTTGGACTTTTTGCTTTTAATTAGAGTCTGGATAAGGGAATACCCATTGGTAAGATCTACAGGAATTAAATGTCATGATTCTGGGTGTCAGCTGATTATTGGAGATGTCAAAAAGGGATATCAGATGTAAAGCAGTGTTGGCTAACAGTCATAAGTGAGGTTGGAATGGGTTGCTCCCTCATTCCCCCTCTCCTCCCCCCCCATTAAATTATTAGGTCCTTTCTTACTGGATGCACTGGTGGTTGTGGGTTTTTTCTCGATTCTGAATTTTTTTCCTCTCTTCCTAATCCACCCCCCTCTTCTCCCCTCGCCCCACAAGTTTCCCAGATGGTACTGTTCTAGCTGAACTCTGGGGAACTCAGAAGTGAGCTCCATCTGAATGTGGGGAGGCTGAGCTCTACAGACTTAAGCAGTGATTCCCATCATGGCTTCTTGTCTCGTGTCTGCAATGGATGGCCTGACTGGTGACTTGAAGCTCTGCAGGCCAGAGGCGGCTGGGACGGGAGCTCTACCAACCCATGAGCTCTGATGAGGTGAGGGTGGGGCTGCCCAGAGAACAGTTTATACAACCCACTTCTGTACAGCTGACCCAGTTTTAAGCTATTAATCGGTTCTATCTGTAAAGCTGCAGTGCCTGGAGAGACCTCCAAGTGCTAGCCCATAGTGGTGCTCATCAAGAAGGATCTGGGCTTGGAGGTGGAGAAGACATGGGGATGCGAAATCCACTCCTCTGTTTTCTAGATTAAGTCCCCTCTCTGCTTCCCTCTGTGTCCTCCCACTGGGGTCTGATGCCCCTGGTTCCAACTCCACCTCCTGAAGCCACTAGCAGACCGGACTGCAAATGTTTGACTTAATGGAGGGTGTAGGCTGCAGCATGGCAACAGGTGGCAGTTTTATGGCTGGATGTTAATGCTGAGACAGAGGTGTCACTAACGCCTCCTTCCTGTTTGCAGCTAAAAGCATTGGAGCTGGCACTTCAGGGTTGGATTTCTGGTGCATGGAGTACAGAGCAGGAGGCCAGGGTGTTATGGAGGCTTGGAATGGGAATGGAAGCAGGGGGACGCGAATGCAAGGGTGGTCAGGCCGGAGAGCCAAGAAGGGAATGTCAGCTGGCAAACCAGAGGCTAGCCGAGTCTACTGAGGTAGCAGCCAGCAATGGATCCTGATTGTTCCTGTCTGACAGCTGCAAGACCATGCAGTGGGCTTGTTGCATTGTGGCACAGGGGCCTAGAATGCATTGCCAGCGAACTTCCTTAGGCAAGCATTAGTGTGGCTAGGTGACTGCTTAGACTTGATCTGAGTTCAGATGGTTCAGGGCTGTGGTGAGGCAGCCTGCTAGTGATGGAGCCACATGCTGCTGTATTGGGCCAGACTAAAACTTCAAATTAGGGCCCTGCTTTGTGGGTTTTTTCTTTTCTTTTCCCAGAAGTGCTTTGTTCCTGCGGCTCCCAGTGACTTCCATGCATGTTTGATGCGGTCCAGTTCAGCTCTTCTCTATTCTGCTACTTCAGTTTCTAATTCATGCCTCTGCTCTCCCCTCAGCACCCACCCTTTGTCACCTCCTTACTTCCTTCCACCCTGACACACCCATCCCACTTGCCTCACTGTTGTCTAATGTAGTCAGTTGGGAAGCAGCATTAAGGATGGAGCCTGGGAGGGCTTCTACTGGCTGGATGTCTGCTGTCCCTGCTGTTGGGACCCTCCTCAGACTAGCTTAATCCTGTCATCTGACCAAGCTGTGCTTAGGCACTTGAAAGGGGGATCTCAGAAGTCATCCCTGCAGGGCAGCCTGGCAGGTCAGAATCCCCAGCAGCCCCCATCCCTAGCTCACAGCTGCATGGTGGCTTTTCTCTCTGGCCTGCTCCTACTGCCAGTCTGAATGTGTGAGATGTCAGCCTGAGCCACATGGCCTGTGTCAACACAAATCACCCTGCTCACCCTTACCCGCTCTGTGCCAAGAGGCACCAGGATGTGCCCTCTGCTGCTCCTCCCTACCCTGTTCTGATAAAGGCCCTGATGTTTTCTGGCTGGTGCAGAATCAGCCACCTTTTCCCATTGGGCTTTATTTAAAACACACTTCCAGACAGGTTTTCTCCCTTCCAGCTTCCCCAGTGAGAGCCTGACTTCTCCTCTTGCCAGGCTTTGCTGGCATAACAGAACTCAGCCAACTTCCTTATCTGAGTGGCTTGTGTCCAACAAAGACTGTGCTTGGAGCCCATGTGAGTGCCTCTACTGCTCCTTAGGGGAGAGCAGCCCCTGAGTCACATTGCCTGTCACTGCTGCTCATGGGACCTCTGTCCAGGGCTGCAGTGCAAGTGATGTGGGTGAGGTTGGGGTCAGACTGCTGCCTTAAAACAGCTCAGGGCAGCCCCTGGAGCTAGTCCCAGAAAGGGAGACAAGGCAGAGGCTGGAGGAAGAATATGAGACTCTGGGCAGCAAGGAGGTTTTGAGCTGGCCTGGGACACAAGAATGAGTGTCCCTTCTCCCTTCCAGCAGCTAGACTGTGAGAGGGAAGGTGGAGTCACATCTGTTAGCTAAATAAATAAATAGGCAAGAGGCCACACAATGCCCTGGGATAAGGATCTGGGGACAGGCTTTGGGATGGTTCAAGCATGTGATGAGCAGTGTTGGATGAGGATGGGAATGTCTCCTGCCTGATCCTGCAGGCCCCTCCCCTGTCAGTAAGCCTCCAGCTCAGAATTAGCTCCATTTGCATCAGACTCTCTCCTTTCATTTTCCCCCTCCACTGCTGTTCCTGAAGTCATCAGTCTGCTCCAGGATTCTCCAGCTGCTGGGCCAGAATGAGGTGGATTATCGCCAGAAGCAGGTGGTGATACTGAGCCAAGACAGCTTCTATCGGGTCCTCACCTCTGAGCAGAAAGCCAAGGCACTCAGGGGCCAGTTCAACTTCGACCACCCAGGTGATTGGAGCCTGACCCTAGCGAGCACTACCAGGCTGCATAGGGCTTCCATGAATCCTCTCTTGCTCTGAACTGTTCCTTTAATTCCACTAGTACAGAAACTCTTAGTAATGCTGGGGACACCACTTCCTGAAGTGGATGGGAGCCCATGAAAGCTTTTGCCCCATGGTGTTAATGTGCAGGAGACGGGCATGGTGCAATGCACCGGCTTGCTTGAGACGGCTTGCTCAACCTGGCTAGGTTCCTGGCATGGTGCATTGGCTCTTGTCCTTGTCCCAATAATATTTACCCTGCTGCAGACTGTGTCATGCTGAAGATCTCCAAGCACTTGGCAGTCTCTAGGCAAACACCACCACTGAATAGCAGCCACCTGTGAGCTGATATGCTGCTCAGCAGGCGGGTGCACTGCCCAAGGAGAGTAGGTTTAAAACCTCTCCTTAAAGGGTGGGATTTTTAAGACTTCCTCTCCCCCCCCCCCCCCCTTACCACCCTAGCTGCCACCAGCTGCAGCACTACACGCCAGTCAGTGTGTCCGCCTGGAAGGGGCAGAAGGCTGGTCAGTGTTTCTGCAGCCCAAGAGAGTATCTCAGACTGGTCCCTGATTTCCCCTAACACCCCCACCACCCCCAGAAGGTACTATACTGTGCAGTGTCTATCGAGAAAGCAAGCTAGGACTAAATACAAAGAGAGCCCAATTCCCGGGACTGAACAGAAACTCTTTCAAGCATTTAATGGGTTGGTGGGGAATTCCAGAACCGCCTCACCCAAAATCCAGCTGCCTTGGGCAGTGAGCTGCTCTGTGAACAGAGCCCTTTCTGTGAAGCTGTGGGAGGGAGCTGTTCAGAGATAAAAGGCTGCTCTAGCCTTTGAGGGGCTGTGGTTTGGGAGGAGATTCACTCTTTAGTCCTGGCTTTAAACAAAATCCATACAAGGATTATATTGATCTCCTAGAGCCAGATCCTCAGTTGGTGTAAAGCAAGATAGTCCCACTGATTTCAGTGTTCTGCCTTCTGCGCTCTTCCATGTCTAGCTTTCTCAGACTCTGCCTAGGTTAAGGCACCATGATGTATGTTGGCAGGGGCCTTCATGACGTTTGGTCTCTCCTCAGATGCCTTTGACAATGAGCTGATCGTCAAGACGCTCAAAGAGATTATGGAAGGAAAGACAGTCCAGATTCCTGTCTATGACTTTGTCTCTCATTCCAGGTAAGCCCACTTCTGCCTTGCTCTACATGTGCTGCTCAGATTCTGGGGTGTGGGATGTAGCTCTACCCATGCTAATTTGTAGCATCCCCCTACCCTGACACCCCTGTCAAGGATCTTCAGAGCAGAAACTATGAATATGGGGTATTGCTGTTGAAGCCATCTTTATGTTGCCAGCTCTGGTATGCACCATACATCACCGAAATGGTTGAGCTAAGTAACCCACACCAAAAAAGTCCCCTAGGTTACAAAGGGTGACAGAGTCTCACACTCAAATCAAAAACAGCTTGATGGTAGGTCATTCACTCACTAAATGCTGTGTGTTCTAGTATGATCACCAGCTAATCCCATAGGACCTCTGCTTCATAAGGTGCTGGGGGAGTGCAGTGGGGTTGCCTGCAAATGGAGCTGTCCTCTGTGGATACTGGGCTCCTCTGGAGAAACTGAAGCTGGGGTCTGCAAAGTTCCAATGGGGGGATTGACTCTTGTGTGTAGCAGCTGGCTGGGGGAAAGTCACATGCCCAGGGCAATGGCCTCCCCCCTCACTGCCTAGCCTGTGCCCTCTTTCATCGTATTTTATGGAAGACAGTATGTAGCCCTGGGATTCCCTGTAGGGTAAGGCTTGCAGTACTGGGGTGGGGATACTTGATCAAGGTGCAATTTCTGTCCAGGGTCAGTGAAGTGTAGTGTCCTAGTAGGGCAGCTCTTCCTCTTGTTCTGATAGGCCTTTTTCATGTGTGGCAGGAAAGAGGAGACCGTGACGGTGTACCCAGCTGATGTGGTCCTCTTTGAAGGTATCCTGGCCTTCTACACCCAAGAGGTGCGGGACCTCTTCCGGATGAAGCTGTTCGTGGACACAGACGCAGACACCCGGCTGTCCCGGAGAGGTGAGGCCTGTGTGAGGATGCATCATACTTTGGTAGGGGGAGGCCACCTGGTATCTAACTGAGCTGGGGAGTTTGCTGATGCGAGACATTGAAGGGAGACGGATTCTGAAAAGCAGGACTGATGTGATGAATGGAAGGGCGTCTGCTCCAAACCTCACTAGACAGAAGTAGCTCTTGGCATTAGACTGACCTCCTGGTGGCATTAGGAAACTCCTATCCTATATCCCAATGGGTTGTGGGTGTGTGGGGTTTACATTTCATGAAGCATCTGACTAATGTGAGTGGTGGACTCCGGACCAGCTCTTCGGTTCTGTTGTAGCAGTTCCTCTGAGAGACCTGTGCCTAACTTCCATAGGCCCTGCAATTCCTTTCAGTTCAGACAACTGGAATACAGGTTTTTGGCCAGCCATGGGGCGCTCAAAGCGGTGGTTAAAAACTGTAAACTGTGCCGTGTAAATTAAAAAAAAAATTTCATTCCAAGTCATGCCTGAGGTGTAGGGAGATAGTGATGGACTGTATAAACTCAGAAGCTATGTCTGCACTGGGGGTCTGAGTTAAGTCGACCTCGTTAAGTTGACTTAGGGGTATGTCTACACTAGTAGACATACCCCGCGCTCAGGCTTCACTCCCTGTCCTGCCCTGGGGTGCAATCCAGCTCCAGGGCCCCGATCCAGCTCCTGCCACAGGCAGCAGGGGGCATGGAGCCCAATCCAGCCCCAGGCCACCTGCTGATGGCAGCAGGGGTCTGGGAACCAGCTCAGGGCCCATTTGGGCCGCCATTGGCAGCAGGTGGCTTGGGCCCTGATTGGGACCTGGGGTAGGGCAGGGGCGGGGCTAAGGGCTCCCTACCCTGTAAAGTTGACTTAAAAGCTTAAGGCAGGGATGTCCAGCCTTTCTGGGTGAGGGGCCACATTACAATACTTTCTCAGTTGAGGGGTAGCTGAGAAAATTTTTGATAGCTAAGACATACAAATTGATTTTTATTAATAAACTTTTTAATAAAATAATTTAGTATGATATTTATTTGGCATTGCTTTTGCTTGCACTGTGTACAGAGGACAAGGGGGGCAGGGGTGCCTGTCTGAGGCAGCAAGGCAAGGTATGAGGAGCAGGGATTTCCCTAATTCCCCCCAACCCCCATACCCCCCTTGAATTTCCCAGCACCCCCCAGTTGTCAGCTAGTAACAAACCCCCTGCCCCCAGTTTCAAGTCCTGGGAAAACTGCTGGTGGGGAGCAATGCAGTACAGGGGAGCATGGCAGAGGAGGAGAGAGGAAGAGGGGTGAGGTGGCACAGGCAGAGCAGCTGGGTGGCAGGACTCGGCTACTTCCTGACAGGGACCCCACTGACTCTGCTCTCCTCACTCCCTGCCAAGCAGTGCTCAGGTAAAGGAAAGCAGTGCTGAGGAGAGGAGAACCAGAGACAGGACAGAAAGCAGGTGTCACAGGTTTTGGCTTTGGGCATCTACCAGAAACATTGACAGGTAGCATTTTCTACAGAAGAGATTTTGCACTAAGGTCAGGGGAAGGACAGGGGTACTGCCATTACAGGTATGGGAGGAGAGCAGAACTGGGGGGGTGTCCAGGTCAGGAAGTAGCTGGGTCCCATCAACCAGCTGCAGTGTTCCCCTGATTCTTCACTCTCCCAGAACTGCTGCAGTTTGTCCTGTGTTTGTCACCCTCTGTTCTCCACACCCCCACTCAGCACTGCTCTCCTTCCCCTGGATTCCACTTGTCCTCAGGCTTCTTTTTTCTACACCCCTCCCCCTGACTGAGCACAATGTCAGTTCAGCTCGCACACCCAAAAGAGGATGAATCTAGCCCCTGAACAGCTTTCTGGCCAGGGCATGCCTCCCTGCAGCTGTGTGCAGGGTGGGAAATTGACAAGGGCCCCGGCCAGCCCCAGCTCCCATGCTCTTGTGGCAGCACTCTGCGGGCCGGAGTCTGGTGTGTATGCGCGCACGCACCCCTGGCCGCAGGTTGGATGAGCCTGGCTTAAGGTGACTTGCAAGGCAGATTTTATTAAATCAACTGAAGCTTCCATTGTAGATACAGCCACTGTGACTACAGGATGGTAGAGTTGCTGCAGGCACTTCTCATGCTCTGGGTGGATACTGGCTGTCTCAAAAAGCCTGCATTAACAGTCTCTCCTTACTATATGCTGGCCAGTGTCAGTGCATCCTGGAACTCCCACGTTCTACTGCTGGTTGGGAACCCAGGCTTTGGGGATTGCTTCCAGAATTGCTTTTCTTGGGTGGGGTGTTTTCTGGGAGCTGAAGGACCAGGTTGAATTCCCCACACCCAGTCAGGTCTGCATGCTGGCCAAGCACAGGAAGTGTGGGGAGCATCACAGTGGCCGTTAAGAGTTGGCAGTGGGGGCATACAGAACTCGAGAGGAGTTTCTCAGTTACCCAAGGAGTACATATTTAACACTAACGGGTCTCCTCCCAGATTGCTCTGCTCCAAACTTTTTGTCCACAAGCTACCACTTCCTCTCTGATAATCATGCTAATGACAGGAGCTGACCTGCAGTAGAGGCAGGACTCTGGTTGAAGGACTGAGAACAATGGAGGTCATGTGCTTCCCACCTGGGATAAAGCCAGCAGGTCAGCTAGGTGCGCTGGTTACCGCATTGCTGGTCTTGGGAATTGAAGAAACTCCTACCCTTATCTGACCTATGCAGTGTCACTGTCAGGCTTGGCAATACTGAACCAAATACAGGCAGCACAACACTGAGTGGGTGCAGTGTTGTGTGGTGGGCTGCTCCCACTGCGGTCAGCCCTTTTGCCAGTTGCACTTTTCCTAGTCCTTGACAAGTTTAGCTCCTGGCCCCCATTGATAGTTTGCAGTGATTCTGGATAGGTTATCAAAGAATGGCTATTCTGGGTCAGACCAATGTCCTGTATCCTGTCTCCAACAGGGCCCAATGCCAGGCATGTCAGAGAGAACAAATGGAACAGCAATTATTGAGTGGTCTGTCCCCCAGTTAGTCAGTCCCTGTTTCTGACTATTAGAAGCTTAGGACACCCAGAGCATGGGATTATATCTCTGACCATGTTGGCTTACAGCTACTGACAGACCTATCCTCCATGAACTTAGCTAATTCTCTTTTGAACCCAGTTATGTTTGGCCTTCGGAACATCCCCTAGCAACAAGTTCCATGGGTCTCTATTAAGGGACTGAAGAGAAGATCCAGCCAGCATAAGTAGGCGCTGCCATAAAATTGAAGTGTGCTCTTCATGCATGCAAGATAGGATTTCAGTGCTCACTAAGGGTATGTCTACACTGTCGATTTAAGGAGGCTTAAGTTGATTTAGGCCAAGCCCTGGCCACATTTGGAGTTCATTAAGTCGACTTTAGAGCTTCCCTAGGTCAACTTAACTCCTGCCCTTAAAGTCAATTTTAAGTTGATTTAACACAATGTGGCCATTAAAGTTGACTTCGTAAAGTCAGCTTAGTGCAGTGGGACCACTTTATGAAGTCAACTTAATGCAATGTGGCCTCACTAGGTCAGCTTACTTAAAGTTGACTTCAAGTAGGCTTTATTAAGTCAACTTACTAAAGTCAACTTAGCTTTTGTAGTGTCAACACAGCCACAGACCATTTAGATCCAAGATGCTGCAGGATGCCTGCCTGTGTCACTGTCACTTTACCAGTGACATCTCAGCTACTGAACAGTCTCACACCCATCTTTGTCTCCTCCTTGTTCAGCCTGCTGCTTCTACATAACTTCTTCAGAGAAGTCACAGTACAGTCACTGCCAGAGACCAGAGGGAAACTAGTGGGTCACAAACACTTATAAACTGACCTTCCTAAATGAGTCTTCCTTATCTAGTGCTCGTGATATTGAGGATCTAGGATTTGCTGTCCATTCAGTTGAGTATCCCACCTCAGCAGATGTGTCTGTCTTGTGTGCCAAGGAAAAACGAAAATCAATTGCACAGGGAATCATAGAATACTAGGGTCGGAAGGCACCTCAGGATGTCATTAGTCCAGTGGTTCCCACACCTTTTCAGTAACATGGCACACTTCAGTGAGACAAACAATTCCACAGCACACCCACTCTTTTCAGTTGGATTGCTCATAAATGTGAATTAATGTTTCAAATCCTCGGGGGGGGGGGGGGAATACACGTCTCAATTTTGACCTTTGGCCAACTGTGTTTAGAAGGTACGTGTTTTAGAATCTGAAGACTGATACCTCACTTTTAATTTGATTAATTTTCATGAGTTTTATCAGCTGTAATTTTGATTAGATAGAATATTGTTTAAGATGAAACAATGTTTGTTTCACCTTGATTTTCATTATCTCTGTACAAAATTTCATGGCACACTTGGATAGTTCTCATGGCACGGTGAAAACCTGGTCCAATCTAATCCTGTGCTCAAAGCAGGACCAGGGACCAGTCTCAGTTAAGCCATCAAGCCAGGGCTTAAAAACCTGTAAGGATGGAGATTCTACCACCTCCTTAGGTAATTCATTCCAGTGCTTCACCATTCTCCCATATTTCTTGATATCCAACCTAGACGTCCCCCCACAACAGTTCAAGACCTTTGCTTCTAGTTCTGTTGTCTTCCACCACTGAGAACAGCCTAACTACATCCTCCCTGGAGCCCTCTTTCAGGTAGTTAAAGGCTAATGTTAAATCCCCCTTCATGCTTCCCTTTTTAGACCAAACAAACCCGGTTCCCTCAGTCTCTCTTCATAAGTTTGGTTCTCCAGACCCTTAATCATTTTGGTTACCCTCAACTGAACTCTATCCAATTTGTCCACATCTTTTTTTATATAGCGAGGGCCCAAAACTGGACACACTACTCCAAATGCAGCCTCACCAGTGCTGAATAGAGGAGAATAATCACTACCCATGATCTGCTGGCAGTGCCGCTACTAATGCAGCGCAATATGCCGTTTGCCTTGGCAACAAGAGCACACTGCTGACTCATATCTAGCCACTCATTCACTGAACCCCCAGGTCTCTTTCTCCAGAACTGCTGCCTAGCCAGTTGGACCCCAATTTGTAGCACTGCATGGGATTCTTCTGTCCTAAGTGCAGAACCCTGCACTAGTCCTTGCTGACCCTTGTCAGATTTCTTTTGGTCCAATCCATCTAGGTCATTTTGTATCTTATCCTTACCCTCCAGTGGCTCTACCACTCCCACCCAGCTTATTGTCATCTGCAAACTTGCTGAGGGTGCAATCCACACCATCATCTGGATCATTAGTACAGATATTGAACAAAACTGGTCCGAGCACTGACCCTGGCATGCTCCACTTGTAACTGCTGCCAAAAAGACATCAAGCCATTGATCGCTACACATTGAGCCCAATGATCTATCCAGCTCTTTGTCCATTTTATACTCCATTCAACAAGCTCATACTGCTTTAGATTGCTGAGAATACTGTGGGAGACCGTATCAGAAGCTTTGCTAAGTCAAAGTGTGTCACATCCACTACTTTGCCCACATCCAAGAGCTAGTTGCCTAATCATAGAAATCATTCAGGTTGGTCATGCATGACTTGCCCTTAGTGAATCCATGTTTACTGTTCCTAATCATCTTTCTCTCTTCCAAGTGCCTCAGATAAAATGGATTCTTTGAGCACCTGCTCCATGGTCGTCTTCCATCGCCTCCCCTACCCCCGATTAATGTGAGACTGACTTGCCAGTAATTCCCCCAATCCTCTTTCTTCCCTTATTTGAAGATGGGCTCTGTTTGCCTTTTCCCGATCATTGATCTCCCCTCCAGTGTTTGTACATAGCATCACTGTAAACCTGGTAGACCACTGTGGCAATTTGGCTCATGCCTTGAAGCATGAGACTTTGTTAGCTTTGTCTTTAGCACGTGACTTCTTATGTTGGTCTGACAATTATCCAGTCCCTCTCAAGTTCCAGCTGCAGTTCCTTCTCATGACAGGAACTGCTTCAGTGAAAGGTATATGCCATCTCTTCTGCCAGATCACAGAATGGTCCAGATCCTGCCCTTTGCGGTGGAGCTGATTGTCTCCTCTTAGTTGACAGGCATCTTTCCAGGGGCTCTACTGAGAGAGGCATCTGATCTTTGCCAGTCCTCCCTGCTCTCACGTTTATATCAGGTTTTTGGGATGGGTGCAAATCCTACTTCGGTGAAAGATGTATACCAATAGACACTAAAGGCTAGCTGTGGTGGTGGGTGACACTGAAGCAGGACCCTTGTGCAAGCAGAACTGGAGCCTGCTTTGTCATCTTAGATGTTCTCCTTGTCCATCCTGAGACCATCCCTGTCCTCCTCAAAATATCACGATTCATGATCAACCTAGTCCAGTATCTTGCCTTGGACAGTGGCCAATGCCATTCCTCTCAGAGGAAGATGCAAGCACCCCAAAATGGGGCTTTAGGGAATAACCCAGCCCTGGGAGTGTGTCCTCCTTTCAGCCAAGGTCATATCTTCAAGCTTCGGGGTATAACGCTATCTTCAGTGCCTTTGGGAGTCTGTCTGTTTCTGGGCTGGTTGTTAAAGTCCATTGTGTTAAAAGGAAGCTATAGAATTCTCACTGCACATGGGGCTGCATGTGATTTCACCCCACCGCCCCAAGGCGAGGGAGCGCAGCATGGATCTAGAAAAACTGAACTCGCCCTCTTCTTGCCTGTTCGTTTGTCTGCTGCCCTGAAAAATCTCTGCTGGGTTTTCTCCAGCCATCTGGAGAGGGGAGCAGCACGGAATGGGCTGGGCTGATATCCAGACTGAGGTGCAACAGCTGCCAGGCTTACCAGTCTCTCTTCCCACCCCATGATCCATGACCTGCACTAGGAAAGGCATGTCTTGGAACTGACCACCAAGGCGGAAAACTGAAAGTTTATCAGAGCTGCTGGGCCAGCTCCAAACTAGCATCAAGGGGCCAGTGCTGCTTTGCAGCCTGTCAGTGCTCTGGGTTTTTGCTAGGCTGCTGTGCTCCAACTCTGCCTGGCAATTGCTTCAAAAAGCCATCTGGCTGGTGCTGTGAGCACCAGCTCCGTGCTGCCCTCACATGCTGGGGCAGAACTTCTGAAGTCTTCCTGGCGCTGTCTGCTCCAGCATTAGCCAGTTGCACCAGGGACAACCCCTCATATTAAGCAGGGCTGCCCCTAGGGGGGAGCAGGGCCCAGGGCAAATCAGTTTGTGCAGGGCCCCTCCATTTTAAACTTTGCACAATGTTCCCTCTAAGCTGATGATGCAGCTGAGCAAGTTCCCTGCTGGTTCTCCAGGCCCCAATGGGCTTCTTCCCCAAGTGCACCCATAACTTGTTCAGCTGCATCATCAGCTTAGAGGAAACACTGGCATTGTCATAGTTTTTCTTTAATAAAATCATAAATTTCTAGTCCTCAGGCTAAAAAGTTGCAGAGGGAGGCAGAAAAGCATGACCTGACTTTATCCTAAAGGCTCAAAACCCAGAAGTCAGAGAAAATAGCTCCCTCCCATTTATTATTTCTTTAAACATTTCTTTATTTTTAAGTGAGTCTTAATGATATATTTAAACCAGACTTGTGACTATTTTTGATGTTTGGGGTAAGCAATACTGAATGTGTCATGTTGATGTTTCATCAACCTCACAGTCAAATGGACAGGAGCATCTGGAGGTACCCTTCTTTGTGGTTCTGGTTTTCTGTTCAAGATGAGCACACAATTTTACAAGTTTAATAATTTTTCTTAGATCAAGTTTTTATTAAATTGAAAATTCAGAGAGAGAGAGATGCTATTTTTGGATGATATCAAGAAATAAATCCACGCCCTCTCTCACCTTAAAGCACTAGATTCCAATTGTCTAATGTATGTTATTTCCTTTATGCCTCCTGACTCTCTCCTTTTCCATCTTATTTTAATATATGTATTCATACATTCCTCATCGCTTTGTAGGTGATCTAAGTAATGAAACTCAGGTGCTGTTTGAGGATGAGAGGAAGAAACAAGGGACCTTTTGGCCTCCTCTCAAATACCCTGATGTAAAACAAACAAGGAGTCTTGTGGCACTTTTAAAAGCTAACAAATAAATAAACTTGTTAGTCTTTAAAAGTGCCACAGTATTCCTTGTTTGTTTTGCTAAACTAGACCCACACATGGCCACCCCTTTGGAACTTGTCAACATGCTGTATGTCTGTAATAGCTGCTTTCCTCTTTGCTGTGCTTTGGAACTGGTGGTCTGACTGCAATCAATGACAATGGGGCATATTTACAATGCAGAAGGAAGGACAAAAAAACTTCTTTAATGTGTTGGTTGATAGCCATTAACCCTAAAAACACAGTATTTCCATATGAGTGCTAGCCTGGGGTCTTCTCTCTCAGGTGTAATAGATCATTATCTGCACAGAGAAGTTTGCTCAAAAAGACATCCTTTAAGACTGAAAACTCTTGTTAAATGTAGAAGGAAAAAAGTTCTTTAATATCTCGAACACTTTCTGGAAATGCTGATGTAAATTCAAAGAAAAGGTCTGTTTTGTAAAGGTCGGGGATGTGACATTCTCCTGACTTTGTCCCTGTTTGTTTGACTGAGGTTGGCTCCATAAGTTTTATCTCAACACTTGCCCTTTCTCTTCCCGGCAGGGAGCAGTTGTGGGAAGGTGGCTACTTAAGTCAAGAGTTACTGTAAACAAATGGTGCCTGTCCCAATTCCCTTCCCTGACCAGCTGGAGCTGCTCCCTGTCCCACAGTTTGAAGAAGCTCCCTGCTTCCTTACTCCAGCTGGCTGCGTGGGATCCCCCAAAAATGCGAGGCCCCCCAAAAGCACAGGGCCTAGGGTGGTCACCCCTTTTGGGCCCCCCCCCCCCCTTAAGGACAGCCTTGATATTAAGGGGTAAGGCCAATCTTTACAGCAGTGGAGCCCAATGCCTGCCAGGGAGGGGGAAGGAAACTGTGCTGCAGTGAATCTATTTGCCTTGTCTTCACTGGGGTATGCTGAATGCTGGAATTGGCAAGGCCTGGCTCTCTGATGCCCAGGCAAAAGCAGAGGCTGTTCTCTCCTGACAAGTACCAGGAGCTGGGGGAGGGATAAGAAGGGCCCTGGAATGCCTAAACATCATGCGATATTCTCTTCTCCCCTCTGCCCTGCCCCCCAAAGAGGGGCTAGAGAGGGATGGCAAGGCATGGCTTCTACACTGTGAGGAAAGGGGTAGCTTTCACTTCCCTGCCACTCCAGAGGCTTTGGTTAGGTCACTGGTCTGGTTTGAAGGACCCACCTTGTTGTGCTGGAGAACTGCGGAGGCGGGACTGGAACAGCTGAATTGATGAGTGCTGGGGGTGGAGTGGGAGACAGCACAGCCCCTGCTCTGTGTTCCCTGGCTCAGGCCTGTAATGTTGGCTCCCTGCTATCAGGAGCTCATGCAACCAAAGGGCATTAAGCAGGGAGCAAACTACCCTGGCTGGGGTGTGGCCTGTGGAACAAGCACCAGCCTGGTGGCCTGTATGTGTGTCTGGGAAGGAGGGCGGAACAGATGCATGAGACCATGTAATTGGCTCCTCACTGTGGTGTTTTTCAACTCCTAGTGTTACGAGACATCAGCGAGCGAGGCCGGGACCTTGAGCAGATCTTGTCACAGTACATTACCTTCGTCAAACCAGCCTTTGAAGAATTCTGCTTGCCAGTGAGTCAGAAAAACAACCTCAAGAGCATGCTGAGAGTTCCTTGGTTGGGAGAGCTTTTCTCCCTGGGGCCTGCCACACTCGGTGGTGGTGCTGCTTCACTTGGGGCAGCGCAAGCCTGGCCAGCATGTGTCTTCTCCCTGCAGGCACTACGTTGATGGCTGCAGGGCAATGTTCCCTCTAATTACTTGTAGATTGTGTGCACAAAAACACTTTTTGTGAGCACCAGTATTAGCACTATTGAATTTTTTTTTTTTTGTGCACTTTATTTTGTTGTGTACACACGCACAGCTTAGAGGGAATAGTGCTGCAGGGCAGGGTGTCTTTTGCCCTTAGTGATTGCTGCCTGGTGACTGCAATTCCCAGATACATGCAGCAGCAGGGGAAGTCTCCGAGCAGTGGGTGCATCTTGTGCATAGCCCTAGTGGCTTACAGACTGTGCTGGGACACACTGTTCCCCTCTCTTTCCTGAGGGGAGGCAGCTAGCACTCAAGCCTTCTCCATGGCCTGAAAGAGGGACAGGGAACTAAGCTTCCTGTTGCAAGACTTAGCCTCTGGTTCCCCCTTCTGGCTGAATTGGTGCTTGGTTATGAAGCCAATGAGGTACTTGTTGGGTGCCAGCTGTGAATCCCTGGAATGGGAAGTGAAACAACTTCAGGTACTGCCAAAAGAGGTGGAGATGGTTTTGGCTCCCAGGGGAGATGCAAGGAGAAATAGTGGGAGATGAACACAAGGAGCCCCAGTTGCTCATCTGTCTCCTCTTTAGGTTAATGATGAGGAAGAATGTTTGTGGGATGCAATAGGCTACAGGCTTGGAACAAAGCTCAGAGCCCCACTGTGCTGGACACTGTCCACGCATCTAGTAAGAGACAACCCTGCCCCACAGAGCACCTCAAAGCACCACGAACAAGGAAGGATTTTTATCCCTCTCTTATGCATGGGGAAAGTAAGATGCTAAGGTGGGGTGATATGTGAACTTGGGCAAGTCAGTCAGTCTGGCAGAGATGGGACTAGAACCTAGAACCCCCTAATTGCTGTCAAATATCTTAAATCGTATGAACATCTTCTTCCTTCTCTGTTTCTTTCCTATTTCCAGCCTTGCAGTTCCTTTTTAAGCTAGGCAGGGAAGGGGTGGGACAAAACCTTGCTTTCCTCCACAGAGTTACATTAGTAGGTCCCTGGGAGATGCAAGGCCTGTTTAAGGAAGGGGGCAGGGACAATCAAGGGGGTTGGACTATCCTCCCCAGCTCTCTGCTGTTTGGTCTCCAGCTTCTGTGGGGTGTGGAGTGAGCAGCCCTTTTTTTAAAGAATCAAGTCTACCTCCATTCATGACAGAGTCAGGAGTGGGTGTAGGGTGTGGCACAAGGGGTAGGTAGTCACTGCAGAAAGGAGAGTGTGTTGCTAGGGCAAAAAGCTCTGTTCTAGGAAGCTTGGTGTCCTCTCCTGATCATGGATCTCAGCAAAAACCTGCTGCCTCCAGAATCTGCAGGTGGTCTTACAGGGAGGGGCATGCACAGCAGAAATGGCAGCAACACCTCTTCTGACTCTGCCACAGTGAATCCTGCCTCTCTCTGATCTGCACCCCCTGCCACAAGCTTGTATTTCCTGGGGCACCTGTTTTACTTGTCTGTGGTGCAGAACATGCAGCCTGACACACATACTGAGCTCCTCACTGGCTCTCCAATATTTGAACTCTGACAGAGTGCTAGCTATTCAGTGTTGAGGGTGTCATGTTCAGTCCCAGGATCTTAGAGAGATAAGGTGGGTGAGAAAATGTCATTGGATCAACTTCCACTGGTGAAAAAGACAAGCTTTTGAGCCACCACAGAGTTCCTCCAGGTGTGGGAAAAATAAATGGAGCATCACAGCTAAACACCAGATCAGACAGGGAACTTAGCGTAGTTAGATGTTACACTCCACGTACCTATCGCAGACCTAAAGGAGAGCTGTGTGGGGGTCAGAAAAGGTTCTCTCTTGCTCACCAACAGAAATTGGTCCAGTATGAGAAATTCCTGCCCCTGCATTGGCTCTCTAAGGTCCATAACCAGCCAGTCATAGGATCTCATGATCCTGTTCCTAAAGCCATGAGTAATTTAGCAGTTTGTGGGGAGAGGTTGTTTCTGTAGTCTGGCCACAGCCTTTGGAAGCCATCTTGGGGTAGCTGTGCTGTGCAGGCGCTGCAGGAGCAACAGTTTTTAAATGGTTGGCCTGTTGCTCTGGTTTTATCATCTGCAACGGTGCAGTGTGGGTGTCTTCGCTTTGCTCTATGCTAAGTGCCAAGACTGGGGATGAAGCTGAAGTTGGCTTCATAGAGAAGGAAAGCAAGAGCAGCAATGAACAAGATGCTGAATCATTAACCTTCTGAAAGGGGCTGTGAGCAGCACTGATGGAGTGAGATCCCAGCCAAACTACTTGGCAGCCTCTCTAGCAAACCTCTGTGCAGCTCAGCCACACTGACTCCTGTGACCCTTACTTATGAGTCTGGTGATCTTTGGTGGGATGTTTCCCTTGAAGCACCAGCTTCTAGAGCCTCAAGTTTTTCAAACAATCACAACTTTTACTAATGAGACTTTGTAGCCTCCAGGGTTGTAGAGAAAAGGCTGCTTGGAGGGTAGTTTGAAGCTCAGTCAAGAGAGCAAATGAAAAAACAGTGTGTTTCTAATGTCCCCAGGGTTGGGGGTGAGGGGAGGTTTGGTTGGTTTCTGAGGCCTGACCTGAGGTTGGAGTGCTGGTGGGTTGCCAGTGCTTGACTCTGATGTGACATCTTCAGAGGAGCAGAAGCAATTAAAATGTTTCAAACCTTAGTCAAATCTGCACTCTGATCTCCCTGTTAACAGTGCTTCTTTCTTGCAGACCAAGAAGTATGCTGATGTGATCATCCCCAGGGGAGCAGATAATGAAGGTGAGTGGTGATGCTCATCTTTAATGGATGGGGAGCTTCCTGTGGGGAAACTGAGTAATTTGGCATACAGACATGAATGACTCCTTTGGGCCACGGGTAGATATGAGCCAGTTGATTAGTCCCATGTCTGGCTTTCTAGGTTGGTAATATTATGTGGGCTTGATTGGAGGATGTGTTTTCCCATGGGCAGCTCCTAGGTGCTCTGTCACTGATGGGCTGCTGGAGAGCCTGCAGTTTAACATCTGAGCCAGCATACAAGTGATGTAACAGAGTAGCATGGGAATCCCTCTGTCCTGCAGTGTGAATTTCTTCTGGAGAAAGACCGGTTAAAGGTCTTAGTATGTCCAAAGCACCTAAGCTCGGACGGTCTCGTTAGGGACCCCTCACCAGCTCCCATGCTGGTGAGAATCAGCATAGCTGCTCATTTGTGTGGCTCCCTCCCCGTCTGGTGAGAGGAAGTGGAGCTGCCTGCATGCAGGAAGCTATTGCCCAATGGTGTGGTGAGCATCATTGTTCTCAGCTGTGCCAGCAGTTGGTAACCTGGCACGCCCCAGAATTGTAAGTGACCTTGTCGCTGTAGCTCAGACCTCATTTACATGGCACAATCCTAACCTTGTCTCTGTCTCCCTTGCACCCAGTGGCCATAAACCTGATCGTGCAGCACATCCAGGACATTCTAAACGGAGGACACAGCAAACGCCAGACCAACAACTGCCTGAATGGCTACACCCCTCCACGCCAGAGGCAGGCTTCTGATTCAAGTAGCCGACCACATTGACCCCCAGGCACTGGGGTGAGATTGGGGGTGGCTAGTGGCTGGGTTCTGCTGCAGCTGATGTAGACGTACTGTTCAGTCACACATACGCACCCCTCTGTATTTAAGAAACCAGATGGAGACACATGCCTTTAATTTTGTATATTAGAAATGAAAGAGGAGTGTCTGCATGTCCAGGATCCCAGATCCCAATGGAGATGCCTGCTGCTGGCTTTGTGCCATAACCATTCCAGCATGGAAGCGGCTATAAATAGCTATAAATACAGAAGTGCTCTATTTTTGTGTGAAAAGAAAAATGTATAACTACTTGCCATAAGGTATTTGCCAGCTTGGTGGTATCAAGAGCAGCCAAACCAGGAGGGTGCATGGGTGCTGCTGTGGTGGGGATCCTGAAAACTGGTTGGTAAGTGTCGGAGAAGGAAATTGCACCAAAGCTTTCATTAGGTGACCAAAAAGGCTTGGGAGCCAGAAGCAGCCACCCTGTGAAGTTTGGTGTGGTGTCTTCTGCAATGCTTTTAGTGCTGGCCTGTGTGGCTTGTAATACAGTCCACAACTGCTGTTCCTGGCCTCAAGTGGGCGCTGGTGTTAGTTGGCAGGGTTAACAGAGGGGGGAACAATGGCTGAAGCTTCAGCCTCTCCCACAGCAGAGACCCTGCTGGCTATGGGGTGGGATGATTAATTCCATGAAGAACTGGCACAGGGTAGGGGAAGAAGTCTGACTCTGAAGGGATATAATTCAAGGCTTGGCTATTCACAGCCTTTGGCCCATCAGAATCCTGGCCTTCAGGGAGCATCTTGCCTCCTGTTGGCCTAGGAACGTGCTAGGTACTCTCCCCCATCTGCCTGGAGTTTGGTAGGAAGTTGGCATCAGGCCTGGGACACTGGCAAAGCAGTAGGGTAGATGTCAGTGGGCCCTAGCATCAGCCCTTGGCCAGCAGCTGAAGTAGTAAGAGCATCAGGTGAGTGCTGTGTGAGGTGGAGGAGGTGTATCTGAGCTGTCTGAAGGGGCCTGTCTCTTTGCTTACAATAGCATGGAGGACACGTCCCATCTGGCCTTCAGAGCTGCCCCTCCCCTTAAGCCCTGCCTAGTAACATAGCCCCACTAAACTGCTCCATTGGTATGGTGGTGTGGCTCTGAAGAGCTCTGTGCTGCTGTCATTTGGTTGGGCCACCCTGGAGCAAGCCCCTCTGAGACTAGCTTCTGTCCCAGAGAAGCCTGGCCCTATGCCCAATTTCTGCCTGAAGCTGCCAGGGCACACCATGGAGTGCCTTGGCTGGGATTCTGGCCAAAAGGTCAGCCTGTCTAAATGCTTTCCTTGCCAGGCCCTGGAGTCTTTCCCTCTAGCACTGCACAAAGGAGCCTCTTTCCCATGCCCTTGCATTAGCAGAGAGCTTGCTATTCACTCAGAGCTGCTGCTCCCCCCACAGCAGATCAGTTACTGGAAGTATGTGGCCCAACTCAGGTGGAAGGGCCCAGGCTGTCCACTGGGGGAGGTGACCACCCTCAGACTCCATTCAGACTTGACTTGGTTTAGGATCGGAGTTGGATGGGACCTGGAGTGAGTCCCCTGCTCCATGAGATGGTGTTGAACCCAAATGTGCCTGTGTCTGGGGCTACAGCCTGCCCCTATTGCCTTGGGAGACAGTGCCCAGAAACACTTGATCTGTTCACAGAGCAACACAAAAACAAAGGCCATCATAGCTTCATTTCCACGGGCTGGGGCTCTGCCAGCTGGGAGGGACTCGTGGCTCAACACAAGGGTGGAGTGCACAGGTGCACTGTGCCAGGATATGGCACAGACCACAGGACTACTTCAGTTCAGTGCCGCAGCTGTCAGGGACGGTTGTGCTTGTGGGCAAGGGGCCCCTGAAGAGTGCCTGGGGAGGGCAGCATGGGAAGAGGGTTGGAAATAAAAGCAGTGGGAGGGTTTGTTATGGTGAAAGAGCAGCAGTGAACAGGGTCCATTCTGCCAGGGCTGGGCTCTACTGAGAGCACAGGAATCCCCCAGTTGTCCTGTCCCATTGAGCTCTGGACTATGGCCTCTAACCTCAGTCCTGCTGGTGCTTTGGTCTCCTCTTCCCACAACAGCTCCCTACATGGGACCAGGTGACTTCCCTGGGCTGCTGTCTGCTCTGTGAGCTGTGTTCAACACCAGGCTTCTGTCCTTTGGTGTGACCCTTCACAGCTGAGGTTTCTTCTTGGCCACTTGTCTTCTTGCCCCTTACTGGCCACCTGCAGTACTGCTAGTCTGTGGTGTGGCCTGTACTTGGAGCTGACCAATGAGTCACCCAATGGCCTGGTTTCCTTGGGGAAAGAAATCCTTACTATTCAGTTTCTGCTGGCTCTCCTGAGGGTGAGAGCAGGGTTTTTGCCTTTCCTCCATGTGAAACACCCCATGTGAGAGGCTCTGAAGCCCCATAGAGTAGGGACCAGTCAGATTTGCTCTCTATAAGGGGGCAAAGAAGGGAATAGATGCCCCATGTCAGCACTGTAAAGGGCAAATCTATTCTTTCTCTCTTCCTCTCCTGTGGTGGAGTGTGGAAACCCTTCTGCCTTCCTCTCCATCCAAAAAAGCCAACAAACTCAGACCACAGCAACCTCCTTATCCTGTGGCCCAGTGCTGCCTGGGCTGGGCCAGAGGCCAGGTGCAGGTATTAGGTGACTGGAACCCTACAGCAGGGGAGAGGGCTGCAGGCTCTGCCTGGTAAGGGTTGTTCTTCAAGACTGTTGTACTGTTCTGCCCTCACTGTAAATAAAGATGAAACTGGATCCTGGTGCTTTTTGTCTCCTCTGTTAATGGGGTTGCCAGCTGGGGTTGTCCAGGCTTGATCATGCACTGCTCTGTAGGGGAGATGGAGTGTTCCTGGAGCTAAATCCAATCCACAGGTGCTGTACCAACTAAGCCCTCCTGCTGAAAAATCATGGGTATAGTAGATGGGCAGAACTGCTTCCTTGCTGATGTACTGAGCAAGGCAGCAGCCAGCCAACTCAGGGAGTTGAAATAATCACAGTTTTTGTGTTTAGACGCCACCCCCACTGACAGTTGCAGAGAGAACATTGCAAATACAGCTGTATCTTAGTGGGACAACTCAAAAAGGTAAAGGCTGGGCTGCAGCCACAACCTAACACTGTCAAGGACCAGATTTCTCACATGGCTGAGGTGTGTATATTATTATGGCTGGTGCATGCACCATAGCCCTAAAAGTATCCTCCATAACTCAAAGTCCTATGGGCTGTTAGACATTCAGAGCTTATGATCCCAGTATGCTACTGGCCATGGAGCAATGATTTGCTGCGTGATGTTTAAGAAGGAAGTCCCTATATAAGGCTTACATTCTGCCTGGTTCCTTGGGCTACATGTATTGACACAATATGAGACTAACTCAGTAACCCTGGCTTGTATTTAAATACACTTTGCCTCATGCACAGAGTAAAGTTAAATGGCCCTGCCCTGCTCTTCCTTTCCAGGTAAGGGTACTGGGGAACTGAGTGATCCCTACTGGCCCAAAGTGATCCCTACTGGTCTTGAACTAGTCTGGTGGTTCATGGCTTCAATTTCCAAAGGGGCAGCCGTGTTAGTCTAGTCCAGCAAAAAAAGTGTCATGTGGCACTTAAAGACTAACATTTATTTTTGAAGCATCTGATGAAGTGGGATTTTCTCCCATGAAAGCTGATGCAAAAAATAAATCTTTTAGTCTTTAAGTGCCACATGACTCCTTGGGTGTGTGTTTGTTTTTGTTTTTTGGTTTTTTATGGCTTCAAACCTCTACTGTGAATTGAGCAATGCTTCAGGATTCCCTGAAGCAGGATCTTTCAGGCCAGGCAGTGGTAGGTGGGGGCCTCAACTGTTCCTGTCACTCCTCCAGTGATTTTTGTTTTAAACATCAGCACTTTACACTTCTATTTGGCAGCAACTGCTTTAGTTCTTGGGATTTCTGAACTGCAGTTACTGCATTACCCAGTAGAGAGCAGCAGTGCTGCTTAATCTAGCTAACTGGCAGGGATGTTTCCAAATTTATACTACACTGCTTTCACTAGGGCAGTGGTTTTCAAAGTTAGGGTCAGGACCCAAAACTGGGTCATGGTGCCTCCTGCTGCCACCACCAAAAGACTAGAATACATTGCTCAAAGATGTAATTGTTGGGTCATGGGCATAATTTTTTTTTTTTCAACTGCATCCCAAGGAAAAAGGTTTGAAAATCACTGGGCTAGGGTCCCTTTATGTCACATGGATTTCTACTCTATGTGCCTGTTGGTCTGCCTCTTAACTTCTAGATCTCTTATTTAATACAGTTCATATTCTGGAAAGATCAGCTAAAAACTATCATGAGTATTTTCAGGTTTGGAAGGGTTGGATTACTTAATCAGTGTGTTGGTCACTTAAAATTACCTCTTTATAAATTCATAGTTGAGATGAGAAATGCACCATCCACCTTTCAAAGGAACTTGTATGTACCTGCAGTGTGCACTAGAATAGAAATAGGGAAGGGGGTCAAATAAAGTCTGACCAATTGTGATGCGAGACAGAGTGTACACAGTCCTAAGCATTATTTATGGCCCTGAAGGGTTTAGGTTAGAGTTAGTCTATTTACTCATGACCACCCTTCATACAAGATCAAGATTCCTCTTTCAGCGGGTTTTAAAATTATAGTTTATGATGTTCCATGCTACTGCAGCCTGCAACTTAAACATATATATGTATATATAAAAACAAAGGTGATTAATAGTATCTGATTTATATTACTAAGAATTATAGAAATTAATAAGGGAAACAAGAAGCCCCAAGGATAAATCTGTGTCCAGGCAAAAGTTAAGGACAAAAAGGAGTCATAAGTATATCAAGAGTAACAAGACCCCTAACAATGGTATTGGTCCATTACTAGATGTAGACTTATCAGTAAAGCAGGAAAGGTTCAATAAATAGGTCTTGGCTGTTTTGGGGAAAAAAATAAATGGTGTCATCTCATCTAATGTTCTTTCCATGTTACAACTCTATCTCAAGAGGGTGTAAAATGGCAGCTGCTAAAGGGAGATATTTTAAAGTCGGCAGATCTGGATAACTTGCGTCCAAGCATTTTAAAAGAGCTGCCATATATACTTGCTGGATTGTTAATGCTCATTTTTTAATAAGTGTTAGAAAATTAGGGAAGTGCTAGGTCCCCATAAAAAAAAATAATCTTATGCTAGTACTTAAAAGAGTAAATGGGATGGCCTCAGTAATTATATGCCTATCAGCCTGACCTCAGTCCTCAGCAAGATAATGGAGTAGCTGATAGTGAACTCAGTTAAAGGTGGATAATACAGTTAATGCCTGTCAACTTGGATTTATGGTGAATCGATCCTGTCAAACTTCATATCTTTTTGAAAATATTATTGTGGTTTATAAAGATAAGTTTTATTGTAATATACTTAGATTGTTGTAAGACAGTGGTCCCAATCTTTTTGGCTTGATGGCTAGAGATACCATTTTTACAACTCTGAAGGTCTACAAGCCTCCATTAGCAGCCCCCACTTGCCCTCTGTCCTGCCCCCTCACCACCTATGCTGCAGCCACATCGAAGACAGGGCCAGCTCAAGGGGCTGTGGTGCCCAAGCCAGTTTTTGGGTTTGTGCCCTCTCCAGGGGTGGAGCAGATCAGTTCAGAGGTGGGGCTCCCCTCTCCCACCCCTCCCCTGGGCTGGTTGTTCCTCCCTAGGGGAGGGGAGGGCCAGCCCAGGGGCAGGGCAAGAAAGCAGAACCTGCTCCATGGCCTGGCCTGCTCTGCCCTCAGGGGTGGAGTGGCCAGCCTGGGGGGAGGCAAGAGCATGGGTCCAGCTTCTGAGCCAGAATGCTCTGCCCCCCACACGGCCAGTTGCCCCTAAGGCAGTGGCACCCCAAGCTACTGCCTTATTTGCTTATTAGTTGAGCCAGCCCTGGCGGAAGGTGTTCAGTAAGGAAAAAAACAACAAGGAGTTGTGTGGCACTTTAAGACTAACAGATTTATTTTTTGCATGAGCTTTCATGGGAGAAGATCCCACTTCCTCAGATGCTTCAAAGATGGGTGAACTTACAGAAAGGAATGAAACTAAATGCAAGGGGATGTAAAACATAGGATCAGGTCATACCATAACAGCAAATCAGAGCAGTTGTTAAGTTCAAACCATGGGAAGCCTGAAGTCAAATTACCTTTTGTAATGGGAAAAGAACCCATAGTCTTGATTAAGTCCTGCTTTCACAGAATTTAGCTTGCATATTAATTCAAGTTCAGCTGTTTCTCTTTGAAGTCTTGATGTGCCAGCTACATCTCTAATGACAGTTGTTAACAAATCAGTCATCAAGTGATTAGGGAGATGGAAGTGCTCAGCAACTAGTTTCTTTGTTCTTTGATTTCTGATATCAGCTCTGTGCTCATTCAGCCTCTTACACAGCGATCTTCCTGTTTGTCCAATATATAAGGTGTTCAGTAAGGAGGCAGCCTTGCTGATGTCTTATCCTTCTGGTTGCAGCAGGGAAATTGCTGGCAGCTTGCAGCCCCCTGCACTCCACATAGGTTCCTAGGCAGTGGCTCCCGCCTTCAGCCAGGATCCAGCGGTCCCATCTGGCTCCAGCAGCAACCATGGCACCTATGGACACAGGCAAAGTGCTTTGACCGGTTCCCTGCTATAACCAGAGGGAGGGGAAGGCTGATCTATCTCCTTGGCTGCCTCAAGGCGCCTGCACTGGTCTTTTAGCCCTGTGACAATGCACCCTGCCTGTGTCCTTAGGCAGCAGCTCCCTTCCAACCTCCGTAGGAGGGGAGCAGTGAGCTACTTAGACTGTAGGCCACTTCTGGCCCATGGGCCTCAGGTTGGGAACCATTGCTGTAAGGTGTTTGAGTTGGTACCACATGCCATTGATTAAAACTCAAAGCAGTATAAAAACCAGGAACTGCTGAGCAGGTATGTCTCATTGCTAAGCAGGTTAAGTTCTTTAACATTTTTATCAATGACCTGGAATAAAACATCCATTCATCACTGACAAACTGTGTAGCTGACACTATTTGGGGGAGTGGTAAATAATGAAGAAGACAGGTCAGTGCTGCAGAGCAATCTGTGTTACTTTGTAAGATGGAGACAAGCAAGTACTATGCATTTTAATATGGTTAAATGTAAATGGGCATAGCTAGGAACAAAGATACTTCCAAGATGGGGGACGCTAGCCTAGGAAGCAAGGATTGTACAAAGATTTGGGGGTCTTGGTGGGTGATCAGCAGACCATGAGTTCCCAGTGCAAAGCCGTGGCCAAAAGGGCTGATGCAATCCTTGACTAAATAAATGGGAAGATTGTGTAGGAGAAGAGGGGTTATTTTATGTCCAGAGTTGGCACTGGTGTGACTGCTTCTGGAATGTTATGTTCAATTCTGGTGACCACAATTCATGAATGTCAATAATTTCAGACCATCCACCAAAGAGCTAAAATTGTCAGAGATCTGGGGGAAGGGATGGAACGTGGGGGGTGCTGGGCCTGGATCACCAGGAATAAAAGAGAAGGTAGTTGGAACATTGGGGGGGGGGGAATCAAATAATTGTCTTAAGTGTTCTACTGAAGCCCCAGTATGTGAGGAGAGTATGGAAGGACAACTCCAAAAAAAAAAAAATGCAAGAAGGTATATGTAATAGCATTGAAAATCAAAATGACAAGTAGGGAAATCGGCCGGGTATCTTAGGTGCCTATACACTAATGGGAGGAGCCTGGGAAATAAGCAGGAAGAATTGGTAATACTAGTGCAGACAAGGAACTATGATATCACTGGAATAACACAGACATAGTGGGATAGTCTGCACGACTGGAGCTCTGCCAAGGATGGGTATAAACTGTTTAGGAAAGACAGGCAGGGAAGAAGAGGGGGAGGAGTAGCACTATATGTAAAAGAGCTCTATGACTGCTCAGAGCTCCATTATGGAAGTGGAAGCGTGCCTGTAGAAAATCCATGGGTTACATTGAGAGGGGAAAGCAACAAGGGGGATGTGGTGGTGGGGGTCTGCTATAGACCACCAGACCAGAAGCAGGAGGTGGATGAGGTGTTCTACGTACAACTAGTGGAAGCTTCTAGATCATAAGCCCTGGTGCTGATGGGGGACTTCAATTACCCTGACATCTGCTGGGAGGCCAATAGAGCAGTGCATGGGCAATCCTGGAAGTTTTTAGAGAGAGTTGGGGACAACTTTCTGGTACAAATGCTGGAGGATCCAACTAGGAGCCTTGCACCTCCTGACCTGCTGCTCACAAACAGGGAAGAATTGATCAGGGACGTAGAGGTAAATGGCAAGCTAGGCAATAGTGACCATGACATGGTTGAGTTCAGGATGCTGATTAAAGGAAGGAAGGAAAGAAGCAAAACAAAAACCCTGGACTTCAAAAAAGCAGATTTTGGGTCCCTCAGGGAACTGATGGGCAGGATCCCTTGTCCAAGAGAGTTGGTTGTATTTTAAAGAAACCCTGCTAAGGGCACAGGAAGTTGCCATTCCAATTAGGAGAAAGAACAAACATGTGAGGCAGCCAGAATGGCTTCACAGAGAACTCTGCTCTGAGCTTAAACATCAAAAGGAAGCTTACAGGAAGTGGAAGCTTGGTCAGATGACTAAGGAGGCATATAAAGATATTGCTAGGGACTGCAGGGATAAAATCAGAAAGGCCAAAGAACAAATGGAGTTGCGGCTAGCGAGGGATGTAAAGGATAACAAGAAGGGGTTTTACAAGTATGTTAATAACAAGAAGAGGATCAGGGATGGTGTAGGCCCCTTGCTGAATAGGGCAGGCATCCTTGTGACAGAGGATGAGGGAAAAGCTGAAGTGCTCAATGCATTTTTTGCTTCAGTTTTCACAGGCAGGGTCAGCTCCCAGCCCACTACCATGGGTATGGCAGATTGGAGAGAAGAAGAGAGGCCCTTGGTGATGGAAGGTCAGGTTAGGGACTGCTTAAAGAAGCTGGATGTGCACAAGTCCATGGGGCCGGACGAACTGCATCCAAGAGTGCTAAGGGAATTGGCCAATGAGATAGCAGCACTGCTGGCCGTTATCTTTCAAAACTCATGGAGAACGGGGGAGGTGCCAGAGGATTGGAAAAAAGCAAATGTAGTGCCTATTTTCAAGAAAAGGAAAATGGAGGATCTGGGGAATTACAGACCTGTCAGCCTCACTTCAATCCCTGGAAAAATTATGGAGCAGGTTCTCAAAGAATCCATCCTAAAACACTTACAGGAAAGTAAAGTGATCAGGAACAGTCAGCATGGATTTACCAGGGGTAAATCATGCCTGACAAATCTCATCTCCTTCTATGATCAGATGACTGATTTTCTGGATGCAGGAAGAACCGTTGATGTGATATACCTTGATTTTAGCAAGGCTTTTGATACAGTTTCCCACAGCATTCTCATTGGCAAATTAAGGAAGTATGGGTTGGATAGGTGGACTATAAGGTGGATAGAAAACTGGCTAGATCAACGGTTTCAGAGTGTAGGAATCAATGGTTCCATGTCTAGCTGGCAACCAGTCACGAGTGGTGTGCCCCAGGGGTTGGTCCTGGGGCCAATTCTGTTCAACATTTTCATCAATGATCTGGATGATGGAATAGACTGCATTCTCAGTAAGTTCGCGGATGACACCGAGCTGGGGGGACCAGTAGACACATTGGAGGGCAAGGACAGGATTCAGGGAGACCTAGATAAATTGGAACAGTGGGCCAATAGAAATCTTATGAGCTTCAATAAGGACAAGTGTAAAATCCTGCACGTGGGACGAAAAACCCCATGCACCACTACAGGCTGGGGAACATTCAGCTAAGTAGCAACAGTGTAGAAAAGGACCTGGGGGTCATGGTGGATGGGAAGCTAGATATGAGTCAGCAGTGTGTTCTTGCTGCCAAAAAGGCCAATGGCATACTGGGCTGCATCAAAAGAAGTATTTCCAGCAGATCAAGGGACGTGATGATTCCCCTCTATTCTGCACTGGTAAGGCCACATCTAGAATACTGTGTTCAGTTTTGGGCTCCCCACTACAAAAAGGACAGGGACATGCTAGAGAGAGTTCAGAGGAGGGCAACCAAAATGATTAAAGGGCTGGAGCACAAGCCCTATGAGGACAGACTGAAAGCATTAGGCTTATTTAGTCTGCAGAAGAGAAGATTGAGGGAGGATTTGATAGCAACCTTCAACTACTTGAAGGGATGCTCCAAGGAGGAGGGAGCTCGACTATTCTCGGTAGTAATGGAGGACAGAACGAGGAGCAATGGTCTCAAGTTACAGTTAGGGAGGTCGTGGCTGGATATTAGAAAAAACTTTTTTACTAGGCGAGTGATGAAGCATTGGAATGAGCTGCCGAGGGAGGTGGTGAATCTCCATCTTTGGAGGTGTTTAAGGCCCAGCTGGACAAAACCCTGACTGGGATGGTTTAGTGGGAGTGGTCCTGCCTCTGGCAGGGGGTTGGACTAGATGACCTCATGAGGTCCCTTCCAACCCTATGATTCTATGAATAACAATTAAAGGATTTGAGAACCTGCCTTATAGTGATAGGTTCAAGGAGCTCAATCTATTTAGTCAAGTGAAGATTAAGGACTGACATGATTATATAGGAACAAATATTTGGTAATTGCTTCATCAATGTAGCAGAGAAAGATCTAACACAACCCGATGGCTAGAAGTTGCTGCTAGACAAATTCAGATAGGAAGCAAGGCATAAATATTTATCAGTGAGGCTATGTTTACACTCACCAATTAGTCCTGACTAAGCAAGCTTAGTCCATGTCTACACTAGGCTTTACCTAGTTCAAACTAAGAAATTTCTTAGTTCAAACTAAGCAAAGCTTGGTTTGAACTAATAAGTTCACCTGGTTAGTCTGGACTAAGCACTTAGTTCAAACTTTCATTTGAACTGAGCACAGTCTAGACACAGACTATGGCTTAGTTCAAACTAAAAAAGTTCAAACTAAGCCATTAGTTCAAACAAACCGCATGAACTAATTTAATGGATGCATAGCTAGTTCAAACTAAAAAGTTCAGGGTTAGTGAGTTTGAACTAACTGAGAACTGCTTAGTTTGGATTTCCTTAGTCCAAACTAAGCTTTGTAATGTAGACATATCCTGAGTGTACTTAGCCATTGGAACAATTCATCAAGGGATTCTTCCGGTCAAGGGTAGAGGCCTGAGCAGAGACAGATGCATCC
>ML682061.1:6223448-6243026 GCA_007922195.1 Podocnemis expansa | reverse complement strand
TACCAATTCCTCCTGCTTGTTTCCCAGGCTCCTTGCATTTGTGTATATCATGAAAGTGTAAGGAAACTATGGCATCTCAAAACATACAACTGGTGAAAAATTCCATTTTTTTCCCATAGCAACTTATAGGTATGAATCTTAGGAAACCAATGCTGCTACCAAGGAGAAAACTGATGCCAGTGAGATGCAGTGCTAGCAAAGCCTCTTGCATATCTCCTGGATGGAAAAGAAGATGAATGCATATGTTACAAATTTTTTTGGAGAGAAGTAGCCCCTCATGTCAGAAGTCAACAGGCAGAAACTTATGTACTTCAGTTAGGCAGGCAGGGAGCTGGAAATAACATTGAGAAAGATACTATTGAAGGAATGATGGCAGGTCCTCATTGTAGGGTATGACCAGCAAGGAGATGTAGAGGGTATGCAGCAAATCATTGGGCAGCCAGCTGTCAGGGATGCAAAGCTAGCGATGGATCAAGAAAGCTTCCAAAAAAATCTGCTGTGATGTCACCTTTATTCAGACATGAGTTACTGGTATTGTTCTGAGAGCTGGACGTGCTAGCTGCAGAGAGAGACTGCAAAATCTATAAACACAGATCTGTCTGCCTGGGCTAAAGGGCCAGCTCCATGGGGAGGAGCCATCCAAGGCAATGGGGCCAAGGGGAAAGTGCACGCCATATTTGTGAAGTGTGATTAGGGTGCAAAGGATTTGTTTACAGAAGAGAAATTACCAGTGGAGTGGGACTTTGACCATCATACCTATTGGCTGTCTTCGTCTGTGACCTTTCAGCCCCACAGCCAGAACCAGAGCGTTAGGTCAAGGATCCAGCTCTTGTTCCTTTCTCTGGGGGAAGGGTTTATGACTCTCATGAGCACTGACTTCTGAGGATGAAAGGCATTTTTTGTTCTCATAATCAGAGTGATTGGGATAGAGGGGGGGACTTCAACCTGTTCCACATAAACCCCTTGATGGTAGAATGACAAGCCCAAACTGGGGCCAGGTCAGTGTACAAGTATTATGCAAACATGAGGACTCACACATGAGATGTTACAACAGAGGTTGAAAAACCACCTGTTTCCACCCCCATCTCCTTCTACTGGAGACCAGCCCATCCATCTCTCCCACTGCATGTGTTTTAGCAATCACTTTGTAAATCACACATCCCATCCTGTGAAAGATCCCCCTTTCCCCAGTCGCTACCAACACTTGTTGGTATGTCCGTCTCTCCCAGCTCCGCTTTGTCCCCTTAAGCAACATGCTGCATGGAAAGTGTGTATTTTTCAAGCATTTTGTAAACAAGAAATTTTCATGGAATTGGAAAAACCTCTTTCTTTTCACTGGGAGTACTGGTTAGGAATTGACTCCATAGCAGCCTGGTATGAAAGCCACCTCATGGGCCAAGCGCAGGCCTGCTTTCTCTTTGTTGGGGGAATGAAATTTGTAAGGTAGGCATCAAGATCCTTCATCACAGTGGGAGTCAGGCTCCTAAATACCTTTGAGAATCTCGGCTCAAGTTATTCTGGAAAAAATGTGAGGGTGTTATCATTCTGTCATTGTCCATAAGGACTGGTATAGCATGCCTAATATCCTTTTAGAGTCTCACCTTGAGGTCAATAATATCCAGCTTAGCACATGGCTTTCTCTAGGAAGCAATTTACACATTAAATAAGAATGACCTCCAAAATTGAACAGCATCAGATTTGTCACAGTCCTTGCCTGGGTTCTGTTAGGATGCATCTCCCACAAAAGCAGAACAATACTCTCAAACCAAAACACATGCATGCTTTTTCTTTCATTGATAGGAACTTGCAAATTGCCCACATGCTGTTTGTTGCCTCACGATTCAAAGGCATCTTTGTTTTTGCAATCGCTCTGAGGATCTATCATGTACTGGAATCAGCAGAACTGGTTCCCAACTTCACCAATATGTGGCTTGAGACCAACACTACACTCTGTGTTATTTTGGATGTGATCTACTACTACAATAAATTGGTAAATCACAAGGAGGCAAACTCATGTCAGCATGAAACACACCCACCTTTACCAGAGCTCATCAGGGACTAAGCTTATGTTCTTCTTCGAGCGTTGCTCGGATACATTCAGTAATAGGTGTATCTGTGCCACGGCGCACGATTGGTCGGAAACCTTTTGCCCCAGCCTGTCAGGAAAGGGCTGGCGGCCACCACCCCTCACCACCCCATGGCTATCTATGTAGCCACTGCCCGGCCCCTCCTCAGTTCCATTTTTTCCGTCCTCAGCGACAGTTTTTGGAACAGCCCGCTCCTTGCAATTGTGCAAGCAGCCTGTCTTCTGCCTTGTATGAGACACCTGTTCAACTGGGAACATCTTTTCGTGGATGTCGTTCCACAGAAGAGCGCTTTTCCTTTCAAGCGTGCAGCTTCAGAGCAGGAACACCGCTCCCTTCCACCACCCTCAATGCCAGGGTTCAAACCTTGCGCAGCCTGCAGCAAGGCCTTACCACTGGACTACCCCCACCAGAAGTGCCTTCAGTGCCTGGGCAAAGCCCACTTGGTCACCGCGTGCTCTATCTGTCAGTCCTTTAAACCTCAGACAATTAAAGACAGAGAGCAAAGGTGTCACCCTTGGCCTCAGGGCAAGTGCAGCAGCCTACTCCCAAAGCTTCAGGGCGTCCTTCGGCACTGCATGCCAGTTCGGCATCAGAGCCTTCTCAGTGCTGCTCTCTCAGAGAGTGTATGAAGACCAGCTCGGTACCAGTGTCTGTACCGCAGCATCGGCGCCAATCTCAGTCCCCCACGGGGGGCTGCCGTGGGACCAGGAGGCGTTGGTGCCAGTCCCTGCCACTCCCGAGGCCTTTGATGCAGCAAAAACGCTCCTCCTCCTGCCAACATCTACCACCCCGGTACCCCCCAAGAAAAGAGGTAAACCAGCCCTCACTTCAGGAGCCTAGTTGCCCTGAAAGCAGCTCCAGACACCATCTCCAATCTCAGTGCAGAGTTCCCCGACACTCGGACCTGCCATGCGTGAAGGGCCTGGTACTGCTGAGTCCTCTCCCTGGCACCGTATTACTCTGCCCTCACTGACACTGCTGTTGCGGTCCCGTGAAGCCTCCAGATCTTTGAGCCCGGAGGAGGGTGTCTCGATGGGGAGTAAATGGCCCCGCCCTCAGCCTTCAGCACCATCCCTTATAGGTACCAGCCTCACAAATGGTCCTCCCAAGAGACCATGACGGGTCCCCGCAGTACCACTTTGCCCAGCTTGGCACTGGTTCCTCCAGCACTGGGCAGAGCCTTAAACCCCATGCCCTGTTCCTACACCGGAGAGCTCATGGTGCACTTTGACCTCCTTTGCCATGTTTCTGCTTGTGTGGGGTTGGAGGTTCAGTCCCCTACGGGGCCCACTGACATTTTATTCAGGCTGGTATTCACTTCTGCTGAGGCCATCACAATTCCCCGTCACCCTAGTAGATGGGGCCTTGCCACATCACACTGGCAAGCCTCTGGCTCCATCACCCCAGTATCTGACACAGCAGGCCTAAAATACCAAGTCCCAGAAAGTAAGTTTCCCTCCGTCACCCACCAGCCGGTACCATCTCAAGGGGTGGTGGAAGCAGCATTAGGTCCAGGGCAGGTTTCCTGTGACCCCCTCCCGGCATCAAAGGATGTGAGGGAGTTAGATCTCCTTGGGTGGAAGGTTTGTTCTTCCTCTGCCTTTCAGCTATGATTAGCCAATAACCAGGCCCTGGTGGGTAGATATGTAATGCATATGTGGGAGTCCATGAATAAATTTAGACACCTACTCCCACAGGACAGGAGAATAGGGAGGATTATGATGCCTTCCTAGAGGAGGGCAAAATAGCATCCCAAGGCCTTTTGTTATCGGCTTGGGACACTGTGGACACAGCTTCCCATACCATGGCCTCAGCCATGACCCTTCAGTGCCCCCTCGCCTCTCAGCAGGTCATACTCAACCTCCCTTTTGAAGGCAAGTCTCTCCTTGCAGCCAAGACGGATGCTGTCCTCCATAGTGCCCAGGACCCCCGGTGGGAGGTAAAGTACTTGGGCATCCTGCCTTCAGGGCCCATTGCCCATCCCCCAATTCCATAATGGGCCACACACCACCCTTTCTTACACTTTCCAAAACCTGCTCCACCAGGTGTATTGAAATTCTGAATTTATTCTCAAATTGTTGATGGGCCACTGGCCCTATCATCAAGCAAGGGTTACCAACTATTCCCTGCCTTGGCACGACCTCATCTGGCCCCTTGGGAGTACCAGGAGGAAAACACCCACCCTGCACAGGGGGCGGGAGGCAGGGATGACCCCCAATGCAGTGTGTTACCTTTCTCCCTTAAGAGTTACCCGGTATTTTCACTGGCATCCCTAAGGAGTCCCATGGATGGGGGACACCCCGCCCCCCGCTCCTCCACAGTCGGTGCCACTACTTGTTCTTCTTTTGAGGATACATAGGGCGAACACCTGGGTACCATTCCTCTTATTGGGAAGGAGCTGCATTCCATTTAAAGCTCTCTGGGGTCAAGGCTGGAAGGTCCCTTCCCTCACCTTCTCTCTCCTGCCCCATAAGAGAACACACTATCAGGTTATATCCACAAGGGCTGTAGCTCCAGGTTCCCTGCACCCCCACACGCCCTGGTGTCCAGACAGGGTCCGTCCCCCAATGGTTTCTAAAACTCCCTCCCCTTTCCTTGGAGGATACTTCCCCTCCTTATGGTTATGTGGAGTTTTTCAGGATGCTTTCCTTCGCACTACTTCAAAGGTTGTTCTCTCGCCTTTCTGGAGATAATTTTTCCCCATGCGATTCACGATTCATAGGCAGCAAGCACTGACCTCGTCCGTGCTTCGAGTGATTCCCACTGGTTTCAAATTAACAACAATAGGCAATAAGGCATACAAACAATCCCTCTGATCGGCCTATTGTTGGGGCGGGTCCAGTGTCCTCCCTTCCCTCCCTTTCCCAGACCAGTCTAAATTGTCCCCCAGGCTCACAAGGCCTGACAGTTAGGCTACATCTGGTCTTAGCATTCCAATCGAGCCAGTAGCTTATGGTTTGCCTTATGGGTAACCCCTTTGTGCACATGCTCTTTTATCCTCTGACTAGAGGCCTCAGGGGTTGTCAACCCTCTGCCCCAGTCATCTCTCTCTCTCTCTCTCTCTCTCTCTCTCTCTCTCTCGTCAGACTATCCCCAGTCCCTGGAGCTAGCATGCTTTGAGGACGTCTCACTGCCATAGAACTGCTGGTTTGGCTTGCCTCTTCCTCTTTCCTTCTCCTTAGAAGAGAAATTGTCAATCTCTTAGTGGAAATGAAACCTTCCTTGCTTCACTGATTACACAAACCTGGCCCTCTGGATGGGACATGGGTTGTGTATTACTGGAGAGGATTGGGATATTCCGGAGCCCCCATGGTCGCTGGCTCCATTCTCCTAGTCCTCAGAGGACATCTTGGGAATTGAAGGGAGTGACCCAGGGACCTTCAGAGGGCACTTTTATGCACCTACGAGTTAGCCCGTTCTGTCCACTAAGAGAACAGGTTTAGCGACACCTGGGAGTCTGCCCAGTTCCTCATAATTAGGCTTGAGTAGTCCCCTAAATGGCCCCCTTTTTCCTGATGTGGGATGAATCCCCATCTAATTCCAAATTTGACCTGTCCCTATCTCACTCCAAAACCATCTCGTGGTACTAGGGGCCCCTTGGCCCAACACCGCCACCACACTGTTCATTCACTATTTTCATGGGGGTTAGTTGTAACTCATTTGTAAGTTACTGATTCTTTATTCTGGCTCACATGGTGCTTTCCCCTTTCCCACAGGGTTTGCTCATTCTTCGTGGCATTGGTCAACAGCCTCTTTGTCTATAAGGTACTTGTAGTGCTGCCGTCACCCCTGGCTGCTTCCTTATCACTCCTGGGACTCATGGGGAGAGTAATTTCTATTCCACTAGACTCCCCTACCCTGCAACGGTCTTCCTCCAGCACTAGAGATTCAGTCTCACTATCAGCCCAACCCCAGTCACATGTTATGTAGGCACACATATGCTATCTGTGTCAAGGGGTTATGACCTCTGCCAATGGTTGTCTTTCTACTTCCTTTCCTAGTGGCTGCGCCACTGGTTAAAAAAAAAAAAAAGAGAGAAGGGGGATTGAGGGTGCACCCTACCACAGTGACGTACCTTTATGCCATCTGTGTTTAATGGAGCTAACCCCTCCCCCCTTTTCCCTTACACCTAGACCCTTACGATCTCCTCTTTGGTCCCACACTACAGTGGGGAAATATAACCTCTTACACCAGGGGCCTCAGACTCTGCTCACCACGAGGGCTGGTGCATTGACCCGAGGGCCACACCACTGAAACCTTTGCATGCATTGATATTGCAAATATCAGTAATGATTGTGTCATCACTGGCCGCAGCAATAGCTTCAGAGGCCATATGAGGCCCACGAACCCATGTTTCAGACCCCTGTCTTACACTGTGGTGCTTTGATTTTCGTAGCCCCGAGTCTCCTTGCCTCTGTGCCTGTGGTGAACTATGCCCACACATGGGCCTCAGGAAAGGTACCCTCAGCTTCATATACCAATCCAACTCAACTGCTGGGGTATTGCGTCATACTAGGTGGTTGTCTTTTGTCTTATGCCTCCCTGTAACTTGCCTTGGCTGACCAGCAAAGGGTTCTGTTTCCATCTCTTCCTTTCTTTTCCCCTTGTATCTTCCGGCTTTGTGTATTTGCTACTAGTAGACTGAGTTCTCTCCAGGGTCACATTTATTCCCCATTGCCAGCTATTGAACTTATTGTAGACTTAAAGCCAGAATGTCTTTGGCTCATTTGCCTCGGCAGGTGCATACTACCAACTGCTCAGGTCCACACTTGAAGACATCTCTCTGATCATGATTTTGTAACTGCATCTTCATTTTTACATCCTATAATAAGGTGACCTTAAGCCGCCACTGCTTCTCTTGCAAGTCATTGAGCACTCGAGTGAAGCAGGCCTTTTATCTTCCCCTCTTAGGTCTGACCGTTCTACCTCATGGTTTTTCCCTTACCTGGGCCATGGTCCTTATGTCGATACTTTAGGCACTTCCTACGGACCTTTGTTGCCTGGGCCACTGACACTTGGGGGGGAGTGGCAGTGCTGAAGGCGGGAAAGAATCAACTCTGCCCACCATCCATCAGCACAGCTGGCAGTCACCTATTACTGAATGTATCCAAGCAGCACTCGAAGAAGAACGGTGGGTTACTTACCAGTAACTGTCCTTCTTTGAGATGGGTTGCTCAGATTCATTCACAACTGTCCCACCACCTCCACAACTTGGAGTTGGCGACTCTTAGGGACTGAGGAAGGGCCAGGCAGTGGCCACATAAATAGCCATGGGGTGGAAAGGGGGTGGTGGCCACCAGCCCTCTCCTGATAGGCTAGGGCAAAAGGTTTCCAACCAACCATGCGCTGCAGCACAGATACACCTATTACTGAATGAGTCCGAGCAGCCCATCTCGAAGGAGGACAGTTACTGGTAAGTAACCCACTGTTCTCCCAAAGAACAGCCCTGCCCCCTGGGAAAATACTATGTAAATCTGCCATGAAGTCTTTTAGAGGGAATAGAGAAGTGGTCTGCAATATGAAAGGACCCCACATTTCACAGCACTGTGAATCACCATTTCCTTTAGATTTCTAGCCAGGGGTTAAGGAATTTTAAGTTGCAGCCATATCCTTTGAAGACAATTTGCTTGTCTCTCAGGGGAAGGAATTGGTAAAGCTGGCACAAGGAGCTATCTCACACTGTTTCTACCACCACAAGCAGTCTCACTCATACTAGTGCCACACACTCTTCCCTGGCAGGTTCCACCACCATCCCTGTCTGCCCCATTCAGATACATTATCACCCCTAAAATGAAATGTAGCTGGAGGATCAACACCACATTAATGAAAAGCCTGATGTGAGGGCATGGGTGACTTAGCAATAGCTAATGGAGATAACAGTTAGACTGCAGGTTGGGGCTCTTCCTCTGCCCCATTTCTGTGTGGAGTCCAGGCTTTCCCAACTATGCTAGATCAGGATGTATAGGGTGTGTCCTCTGTTCTGCCACAAACTCGTTATGCAACCTCGAGCAAGTCACTAATTTCTTGCTGCCTTAAGAGCCCCTACAGTATAACTGGGATAATCTGTAGCTGCCTCAGAGGTAAGGTTTAGTTCAGTGTCTTGCACTTGTTGGTTTCCAGGTGCTGCAGAAGTATTAACACTGTCAAAGAAGTGCCACAGCTCCAGCAACCCTAGCCAAGCTTTTGCTCACCAGATGAAATGTTTCCTGTGTGAGGTAATCCAGGGGCTAGACTGTTCTTTCAAAAATATAGACTGTTGAACGTACCGTGCTAGAGGTTAATAGAGAGGAAGTCCACGGCATGATTCATCATGATTGCCAAGCCATTAAGCTTCTCCCTCTGGAATGACACCTTTTTAATTAATTTGTCTGCTATGGAATTGAGGCCTAGTGAGTATGTGACTGGAAACCCAATCACAGCCTCCGGCAAGCTGTGTATCATGCTAACAAATGCATAGCCTACGCTGAGGTTTCTTTCAGATCACTTCTTCCACCCACATGTTGGAATCTTGCCAAGTGAGCCCAACAATACTGCTAGGGAGAATGGACCAATGGCCCATCTAGCTCAGTGTCATGTGTCTGACAGTGGCCAATGCTACATGCTCCAGAGAGAATAAAAAGAACAGGGCAGTTATTGAGTGATCCATCCTAGCTTCCGGCAGTCAGAGGTTTGGGGACACCTAGACCATGGATTTGCATCCTTAACCATCCTGAATCATCATAGAAATATTAGGGTTGGAAAGGACCTCATGAGGTCATCTAGTCCAACCCCCTGCTAAAACCAGGACCACTCCCACTAAATCAGCCCAGCCACAGTTTTGTCTAAGTGAGCCTTAAATGTTTCCAACAGAGCCATAACTAAAGAATCTGGCGCCTGGGGCACATTCTGATCGGAACATGCCGCTTAAAATATCTGGCACCTGGAGTGATTGGTGGGGAATGCACCCTTTAATGGAGCAGCTCAATGGAGCCACTCCAGCATGCCTGGAGCAAAGCCCAGCTCACCCCACCGTAGTTAGGGCTCTGATTTCCAAAGATGGAGATACCACCACCTCCTTATCTTGGCTGATAGCCACAGGTGGAACTATTGTCCAAAAACTTATCTAGCTCTTTTTTAACTCAGTTATGCTTTTGGTCATCACAACATCCCCTGGCATGAATTGCACAGAGTGCCTGTGTATTTCCTCTTGTCTGTTTTAAATCTGCTGCCTATTCATTTCATTGGGTGACCCCTGGTTCTCATGTTATGTAAAGAAGTCAGTACCACTCCCCTAGTCACTTTCTCCACGCCAGTCATGATTTCACAGACCTCTATCATATTCACTTTTGCTCAAAGCTCTTGGGCCCACCTTTTCCCTTTGAGTGGCTCAATGCCCAGTGGAAGCTGTGCCTGATTGTAGCCCATGTCTCATGTGCAGCCCTGCTGGAAGCAGGTGTGGTTTAATTGGTGTCACACTTGATTTGACTGTGGTCCTTGTTCTTGGGGTGGGAGGAGGAAAGTTGCAAGGGCTGGTGCTCATTAGAGGCAGGTAATGCAGTTGATGTCAGTGCCAGCGCTCTTCACCTCTGCTTGAAACTTCCCATGCCATTGCCTGGCCACGTGAAATGGACCTGTGGCCTTGTCTCTATTTTCTGCTGCTTCCCCTGGCACATTTTGCTATTGGTCACTGCAGTTCTCTGTTAAATATCCTTTTCTAATGTCACAGAGGGAGATCACTATAGCCAAGGGCCAGAGAATTTTCCCTCAGTTCCAAGACCTCCAGGCACAGAGCCTCTACATGACCTCTTAGCATGCTTCTGTGCCAAGAATGAACACCTCATGCTTATTTTGAAAGGGTGATAGGCCAGTACATTCTGCATGTGGGCTGTGAAGTTGCTTCTCTCACAGAGGCAGCGTCATTCCTTCATTTAGCAGTGAGGTGTCTCTTTATGACTCTTTGTGTCATGGTAAACTCCAAGGCAGTCCAGGCAAAATCAGACTGGCTGCACTGAGCCTGGGAGAGGAAACAGGCGCAGCGGACTTGGAGGTAATGATCTGACGCAGCCCAGTGCCTGTGCCAAGAGTAGAAGTTATGTTTCAAACACTCCCAGTTCAAGCCCCCATCCACTGGACCATGCTGCCTTCTAGTGGTTGCCTACACCAGTGTTTCCAGAGGCTTTCATCACTGACTAAAAACAGCTAAAACTCTATGGCAGCCTGCAGCACTATTCCACCTCTGTCTTTACAGAGCACTTCTTTGCTTTAAAGAGGTACAGACTGACAGGAGAAAGCGTCAAATGTAACAAGGGAACAGTTAATGTTTGCAAACTCATTTACACATCCTGTGCAGATGGGCAGATGTCCCAGTCAGGGCCATAATTACAGCGGGGCAAAAGGGGCAAAGCTCCAGGTGCCAATTTAAGAGGGTGCCAGACCTGGAACGGGGGAAGGTGCTCCCTACCCTGCCGGCTCTGGCCGTGGTGGGGAAGCAACCCACTCCCACCTGGCCCTGGCCACACTTGCCAAATGGCGCAGGGAAGACAACTCCCTGCCCAGCTGTGGCTGTGATCATCTGGCTGGCGGGGGAAGACAAACCCCCTAGCTGATCTTGGCCACGACTGTATGTCCAGCAGGAGAAAACAAACCCCTCTGCCCAACCCTGGCCGCAATGATCCGACCAGCAGGGAAGGTACCTGACCTGCCCGGCCAGGGTACTGGTGCCTGATCCAGCTGCCTGCTGCTGGGATGGATCGGGCCCAGAACAGATCAGGACCCAGGTGTGTGTGGGGGGGCTTCAGGGCTGCTTGCCCCAGGCACCAGATACTCTAGTTAAGGCCCTGGTCCCAGTTACAAGAAGGGGAAAAACCAGCAAAGGGCTCGGTGGACCTTAATGAGACGAGAGGCACTAAGGAAAAAGGGGGTGATCTGATTACCTCAGACCTAGAGTAAACCAGGTGTGCACCATGAGTGAAGCCTGAAGGCAGGAGGAAAGTGGAGGAAGTACTCTTATGCAGGTTGTGACAGTTTTCCTATTTACAGTGAAGGGCGTGGGTGTCATCTGACAATAAACAAGGTTTAATGCAGAAATGGACTGAAAGCACTGATGTCAGCAGCTGGAAATCAACGGTGTTTTGCAAACCAATTGGCCATTTTTTGCAGGCCCCTTTCTGACCACAACTGCACTTTAACAGAGGGCGGAACAGGTTTTATTACCTTAAAGTGAGTTCAGCTTGCTAATTTCCATCTACAAAAATGTTTAGCTGTAGCTGGTGGAATAGCTCCTGGGGAGTCACACAACTCCAGAAAGGGACTCTCAAAGCAGATGCAGAGCCACTCATACAGGTGAATCTAAATTAGTATTGCTTACAGGGGCCACCCTCAGCAAATCCTTTACACTGGCCTCTGAAGAGTTGCATCTGCTTGCTTGGCAATATGTCAGCTCTTTGTGACATTCTCCTCCCCTCATGCAGAAAGCAAGCACAAGGTCTACAACCCACTTAAGCCTTCTAAGTCAGGTTAAAATGACAAGTCAGCAGCATTGCACATTGACTGAACTGCACCTGGCGTGAACAGACATGTACACTTGTAAAGAAGGCATTTTACAAGGTGCCTGGAGCAACAGAGGGGCCAAACATAACTGCTCCCTGACATACCTAGCTGCTTGCCTTAGGAACCCAGGCACCACTCAGCTAAAAGATGCATGCATGGGACAGCTAAATAATAGAAAGCAACAGCCCCCACTGCAGTGGATTTAACTCCTTTTGCAGAACATATAGTGCAAGCTGGCTTTGGGCCTGCTGCCTTGGGAATGAGTCACACAGGATGGCTGAGGTGCTTTTATGCTATTGGATTTATTTTTTTGCAGTGATCATCAAGGAGATTATCTGAGTAGCCACGTGCTGGCTCCACTCGCCATGGGAATTGATGTAATTCATTCTGCTGGAGCCTGGCTGAAAGCCTCTTGTAAGCACCTTGTTTGTGGGATAGCGCATAGCCTTGTAGAATTGGTAGGTAAGTGACCGAGTCGCTGTCACCCAGGCGATTCCAGCAGGGGAAAGATGGCTCACATATAACTTTTGGGGACAACACACACTTCTTCCAGACCACAATGAGCAACCACTGGCTGAGCCCCTCCCCAGTCACAAATGGCACTGACCATAATGAAAAAGAGACAGAGGTTTAATGTAGCCTGCAAAAAAAAAAAAAAAAAAAAAAAAAAAAAAACCCCAGACACTCACTGAGGATAGGATCCAAGGAAGCCAGGACATAGTCTCCAGCACACACTCAGCTGAGTGATTTTAAACTGCACCCCTTGCTTTGAGGGGATGATGGGTGAGAAAGTCATGCTATTTTTAGCACTATAAATAATATAGACTGCAAACTCTCCAGAACAGGGACTTTACTTTCTGTGTTAGTAAAGCAGTCACAGGACAAGGGCCCTGTAGTCATAACTCACATGAGAAAGTGAGTCCCCCAGTGTAGCTGCACTTTCTCCCTCCTATTTCAGGAAACATGATTGTTGGCAGGTTTTCTGGCATCTGAGACAATGGCTCCACCTAGCAAACATCAAAAAGGTACCGCAAGAGCAGTCTGGTTTTGAAAGGGAAAAGTTCTTGGGGAACAGGAGCTGGAGATTTCAAGCAGGCATGCAATTAGACAAGACTTGCCATGCAAATACTCCTTCATAATAAAGACCTGGCCCCTGATCCTGAGAAACAGGGGTTAAAGTGGTCAGGAATGCAGCGTTCCAGTTCCATTTTCTATTTTTAGGGGCCTGAATGCTGGGCCCCTAAAAATAGCAGGCCCCAGAATGGCATTCTGCTTTGTGCTCTGGCATGGAGGGGAGGGGTGGGGCAGGTATGCCTGGCCAGCCTGCACATGCACAGGCTGCATAAGATGGTTTCCCAGCCCGGTACACAGCTGCTCATGAGTACTGGGGCAGCCGGGCTTGCACTGGGGGGTGGGTCTTGGGGGCAGAGAATGGATTTTGGGGGTGGGTATTGGGGGCAAGGGGTGGATTCTGGGGGCAGGTATTGGGGGCAGGGTGTGGCTTTTGGGAACAAGGGAATGGATATTGGGGGCAGTAGCTGGGGTGGGGGCAGGTGCTGGGGTGGAGGCTGGTGTTTGGGGGGCAGGTGCTGGGGTGCAGGGTAGGCAGGTGGGGCTGGGATTTGGGGGGGCAAGAGCTGGGGTGTGGGAGGGGGGCCCACCAGTGCAGGAGGGTTCAGGGGCCTGCCAAATTATACTTTAACCCCTGCTGAGAAATGCTGTCCCTACTAGAGTCACAGGGAATTGCAGGTGCTCAGCAACTGTCAACATCAAACTCTAAATTACTGAGGTGTTGAAACAACCAGCCTCTGGATCAAAAAGGGCCAGCAACTAATCTCATCCTAAATGAGTCGTCACCAAGGCCTCAGGGGTCTGTCTCTTTCTTACACTCTGGCTTGCCACAGCCAATAAAGTCACTGAACTGAACTAAAAATGCCACCAACCCAGGTCACCTAGAGCAGTGGTTCCCAACTTTGTCAATTTCAGAAGGGATAGCCGTGTTAGTCTAGTCCAGTAAAAAAACAACAAGAAGTTGTGTGGCACTTTAAGACTAACAGTTTTATTTTTTGCATGAGCTTTTGTGGGAGAAGATCCCACTTCCTCAGATGCTTCAAAGATGGGTGAACTTACAGAAAGAAATGAAACTAAATGCAAGGGGGTGTAAAACATAGGATCAGGTCATAAAGTAACAGCAAATCAGAGCAATTTACAGGCTCAAACCATGGGAAGCCTGAAGTCAAATTACCCTTTGTAATGGGAAAAGAATTTGAAGACTTCAAAGAGAAACAGCTGAACTCGAATTAATATGCAAGCTAAATTCTGTGAAAGCAGGACTTAATCGAGACTATGGGTTCTTTTCCCATTACAAAGGGTAATTTGACTTCAGGTTTCCCATGGTTTGAGCCTATAAACTGCTCTGATTTGCTGTTACTTTATGACCTGATCCTATGTTTTACACCCCCTTGCATTTAGTTTCATTCCTTTCTGTAAGTTCACCCATCTTTGAAGCATCTGAGGAAGTGGGATCTTCTCCCACGAAAACTCATGCAAAAAATAAATCTGTTAGTCTTAAAGTGCCACACAACTCCTTGTTGTTTTTTTCCCAACTTTGTCTCTGCCATGACAAACCTTGATACCTTTAATTATTTTGAGGCACACCATCATATAGTCTCTAAATGAACTCATGACTATTCATAAGCCAAATCTGGACCTCTGAGTAGTTTTTCAAAATATTCCATTGCACACCTGCTCTAGCCTGGGGGCACACCCATGTGCCATGGCACTCTGGTTAGGAAACACTGATCTAGAGTAGCCAGCACCTCACCTGACCTTTCACAAACCACAAACCAACCTTATATCTTGGCATTTAATGACTGATCACAAATGGATCTGTGCTGCTGAGTCTTGTGTTTGGATCCAACCCCTCCCGAAGTTTGGCTCTGGGGCTTTTAATATTCAGATGAATGACTAGTTGTGTGAAGCTTAAAAAAAAAAGACCTGAGATAGGTAGGAGCTGTGGATATGAGGCTTCAGATTTTGCTGCAGCTCAGCACAGACTTGGCACTCTTTGCAGTCAGAGGACCTGCAAGAGAGCAGATTTTCAAACAATGTCTCACTGCATTCTAATGCTGTCTCCACTAATCAATGCAGACAGTTACAGGCAAATGGATACTGCAAATACAATGTGTTGCAGCTGAGCATATGGAAGAAATTGTCAACATCATTATCAGATGTAGAGCTGGAGAGTGATGCACTCAGGTCACTGACAGCAATGCTGAATGCTCATTCTCTTGCCCTGTGCCCCTTCCTCATCAAAAGTATTAAATCTCAGCACTGTTAGTCCCTGGTGTGGTGTTTTGGACTACCTAGGGTCATTGGGGTTGCCATAGTGATAAATGGGAGAGTTGTTTAGGTGCTAGAAAAACCTGTCTGTCTCCTCTCTCTCTCTCAGTTCTCTTTCAATAAAGACTTCTTATACAGCTCTGAATATGCTGTCCTCCTTATTGGATTATAATCTCCTTTAAAACTCTACATCTGGCAACAGAGGATGGGATATGTGATGGAGTGGCTACCCTCAACAATCCTGGCAACTCTGGAAAACCAGAATACAATGTAAGAAGCAAAACTTTATTTTACTGCTTGCATGGGGGTTGGGTTGTAGCTGTGAAAGCTGATCTGTTTGCCTAAGGGCTAGCTGGCTATTCTGAAAGCTGATCTGCCTGTTGTTAAGCACAAGGAAGAGATAAGGCTGGCTGGCTATTCTGAAAGCTGATCTGCCTGCTGTTAAGAGAAGAGACAAATAGCTACAAGAGGGCATCATGGCTTTACTTAGTACAACCTTTGAAGCATATGATCATTCGGCAGATTCCTGGCAGACATATACAGCCCCATTTCAAAATTTTGTAATAGCAAACAACATAACTGATGAGAAGGTACCAGTTTTCCTAACGGTCTTTGGAGTTAAGACTTATAATTTGCTATGTGATTTGCTTTATCCGGAGAAGCCAGAGCAAAAACCTTATGGGGACCTAGTGGAAGTTCTGGGAGCACATTTTTCCCCAAAGCCACTAGTAACTGCCGAGAGGTATAGGTTCTACCAAAGGAACCAAGAGGATGGTGAATCAGTTGTACAATTTGTAGCAGCTCTGCAGAAGCTGGCAGCACACTGACTTCAAGAACATGTTAGAGGAAATGCTGTGTGACAGGCTGGTGTGTGGCCTGTACAGTGAATCAACACGAAAACGCCTATTGACTGAAGGTCAACTCACCTTGCAGAAGGCTGTGGAAATTGCAGTCTCCATGGAACGCGTCACCCAAGACATGCAACAGATCGGGGTCAGTGTCCATAAAGTATCCCTACAACCTGCCCCCAGGGCACCGGGGAGACAAGAATGTTACCGGTGGGGGAAGCAGGACCACCTCACATCTGAGTGCCAGTTTAAGGAACTACTGTGTCGACGATGTGGTAAGAGAGGGCACATTGAACGTGCCTGCAAACAAAGGAAGGGTGAGCCAAACAGAAGAGGCAGACCTGAGAAAAATGGGCCGTTGGTTTGGCGGAATTAGAGGGAAATTCTGCATGCAGTAGAGCAGAATACAGGTGATCATAGTGACACCCAATTGGAAGATGAAGATTCCCTCCATGTTTTGTCTATAACAGCTGGCCCACGTAAATTCTGGGTAACACCTGTGTTGGAAGGCAAACCTACACGCATGGAACTGGACACTGGTGCAGCAGTTTCATTAGTTTCTAACACTGTGTAAGAGAAGAACTTTAGACATCTGCCACTTAAGCCGACAGTAGTCATTTTGAAGACATATACTGTAGAGACTGTTCCCCTGTTGGGTACTATTGATGTGAAAGTAGAACTCAATGGACAGACCACAAAGCTACCACTGTTTGTGGTAAAGGGGAATTACCCAGCCCTAATGGGAAGATCTTGGATCAGGAAAATCCAACTTGATTGGTCACAAGTGCATCAATTGACTAAAGAAGAAATGAATCTAGCAGTGGTACTAACGAAACATGCTGCTGTTTTCGGTGAAGACTTAGGCAGTATGAAGGGAATCACTGTGAAATTAAATATAAAGCCTGATTGCCAACCAAAATGTTTGAAGGCCAGGATGGTGCCGTTTGCCATCAGACCCAAGGTGGAAGAAAACTTGGAGCGGTTAGTCAAAGAGGGAGTCTTGGTGCCAGTTACTCACAGCCAGGGGGCAACACCCATTGTCCCAATAGTGAAGAAGGATGGCTCCATTCAGATTTGTAGAGATTTCAAGGTCACTGTCAACCCAGTGTTATGTGCAGAACAATATCCTCTTCCCCGCATTGAGGACATCTTTGCAGGTTTGGCTGGAGGACAAAAATTTAGCAAGATTGATTTGAGTCAAGCGTACTTACAGATGCATGGTGAAAAAGAATCTCAAGAACTGTTGACAATCGTAACACATAAGGGGTTGTACAGATACTGTCGTTTACCTTTCGGCACTACTTCAGCCCCAGCTTTGTTCCAAAGGGCAATGGATCAGATTTTGAGTGGTTTATCAGGAGTACAGTGCTATCTGGATGACATCCTGGTCACGGGCAAAAATGAGGAGGAACACCTTACGAACTTGGAAGCTACTCTGCAAAGACTGGAAGAGTATGGTCTACGTGTTCACAGAGACAAATGTAAGTTTTTCCAGCCCTCAGTTGAATATTTAGGACATATAATTGATGCTGATGGTCTCCATAAGTCTCCAGCCAAGGTTAAGGCTATTGTGGATGCTCTGCTACCTCAGAACGTAAGCCAACTTCGCTCTTTTTTAGGCTTTCTAAACTATTATGGCAAGTTTATTCCACAATTAGCGACGCTCCTGAAACCCCTACATGAGCTTCTGGGGCCGAAAAAGGCCTGGAACTGGACTGAAGCCTGTGATGTTGCATTTAATGAAGCTAAACGCTCACTGGTAAACTCTAAGGTTCTGACACATTTTGACCCATCCTTGCCCCTACAGTTGGCTTGTGATGCCTCCCCTTATGGAGTTGGGGCTGTATTGTCACATATTATGCCTTCTGGTGAAGAAAGGCCAATTGCTTTTGCTTCACGCTCCTTGACTAAGGCAGAAACTAATTATGCCCAAATTGAACGCGAAGCGCTGGGCATTGTTTTTGGCGTTTGGAAATTTCACCAGTACCTGTGGGGAAAGAAGTTCACACTTCTCACTGACCATCGGCCCCTGACATCAATTTTGGGGCCACACCCAGGCATCCCACATTTGGCTGCTAGTCGGATGCAACGATGGGCATTGATACTTTCTGGATACACATATGAAATCAAGTACAGGCAATCCTCTTTGCATTGCAATGCTGATGGCCTTTCAAGGCTACCCTTACTGGCACACCATCAGGATCTGGGCCAGGAAGGAATCTTTTACTTTGAACAGGTGGAAAACACACCCGTCACGGCTTCTCAAGTGAAGAAAGCAACATGGGTTGACCCAGTACTCTCACGAGTTATGGATTTCGTGATGCATGGAACGTTCTTACCTGACTCTCAGGTCTCTCCTGACCTCCGACCCTATGTGTCTAGGAGGACAGAGTTATCGACCCAATCCGGGTGTTTGTTGTGGGGTATGCGTGTCATTATCCACCTTCATTAAGACCACGTTTGTTGGAACAGCTCCATTCAAGTCACTACAGCATAGTGCACATGAAAGAAATTGCACGGAGCTATTTCTGGTGCTGGGCTTAGACAAGGCCATTGAAGAAATGGCTAGAGCTTGTACCTCATGCCAGAGTGTCCAGAATGCACCTCAGTTGGCACCTCTTCACCCATGGGATTGGCCCAAAAGGCCATGGCAACGTATCCATGTTGATTTTACTGGCCCATTTGAAGGATGTATGTTTTTAATTGCTGTGGATGCCCATTCAAAATGGCCAGAAGTCTCGGTAATGCAGTCCACTACTACGGAAGCCACTATTCAGACCCTGCGTGGCTTTTTTAGTCGTTACGGTCTTCCAGAACAGCTGGTGAGGAGTGACAATGGACCACAATTCGTTTCTCAGGATTTTGAAACTTTTATGAAGGCCAATGGAATATATCACATCAGGTCAGCACCGTATCATCCTTCCACCAATGGACTTGCTGAAAGGTTTGTACAGACTATGAAGCAAGCTCTAAAATCTGCAAAGGGACGTTTACCTCTTCATAAGTGTCTGGACAACTTCTTGCTGTCCTACAGAAACACTCCACAGGCTACAACTAAGGCATCTCCAGCTTTTCTTATGATGGGATGGCAGTTGTGCTCTTGCTTTGATTTGTTGAAACCACGAGACACACGGCGAGTGGTTCAACGCCAACAGCAGGACCAAGTCAGCAGACATTCACCAAGAACAAAGGGCCGCACCTTCAGTATTGGACAGCCAGTTCTTGCATGAAACTATGCTTCAGGAGCTAAATGGGTCCCTGCAACGGTCATTGCCCAGACAGGACCTGTTTCCTACTCTGTCCAGACAGCGAGTGGCCTAGTTTGGCGACGGCATGTAGATCAGTTGCTTCTCCGTCATATCCACCCAGAAGATGCATCTCCAGCAGACATATCTGACTTCACCCTTACTGATGATACAACATCAGAGCATGAAACTACTATTTCTGTCTCTCCTGCTCCAGCCACGCCTTCAACGCCTTCAGCCTCCCTGGACCAACTGGACACAACATCCTCTCCGGTTCCGGCTACTTCCCCAGTACCTGTGATCCCACCACCACCACCACCACCTTGTGGGGTGGGCACACCAGAAGTTTGCCGTAATCCACCTCATGACAGAAGGCCTCCTAATCGGCTGGATCTTTAGCTAGTGGTGACCCCCTCTTCATGGGGCAGAATAATTCCCCGGGGGTTCGCCGGAGATGAGGCAGTCTACCCTCATCTCCTAGTTTAGTTCTTATTCTTTCGGGGGGGGAGGCTTTATTCTGGGGGGGGG